>JAPYYQ010000756.1:0-50349 GCA_030522585.1 Anagyrus pseudococci | reverse complement strand
ATAGTTATCAAGCATCTAAGTAATCGATGAAAAATATCGATGTTTTAGGTGAAAAATATCGATATTTCGAAATATCGATAAATTTTGCCCACCTCTAGCGGTGACGCGGAGGTGGAGGCAGCCGCCGCATATAGTGTAGTGTGCCGCGTGTTCTGCTGCTGCGCGCGCGCGCACTCCTCCGGATACCACCGCTCCGCGCGTATCGCGACCAGAGAGAGAGAGGAGTGTGTTTGCAGAGACGCGAGGAAATTTGCCGGAGTGGCGCTTTGGGCCCTGACGTAGGCTCCTCAGCGGGCACGGGTGGGAAAGGTCGTGAACTCTCCGGGCGGCATGACCCGGAAACTCCGAAAGCTGTGTGATCTATACCGACGACAGCTCGTCTGCCAATGAGGAGCGTCGCCGCCCTGTAGATACGTGTACCTGCTGACTGCGGGCTCGAGTGTGCTGTACACGTGACACACGCCGATCCCGAGCACGTTCAAGTGAGTCGTGAGGCCAACGTGACCGGGAAGGCTTTAAAAAAACTACTGGTAGTTTGCCGGTGATTACAGCTGGCCAACGAGTCGAGATCGACGTTTATCTGAGAATCCAGCTGCAGAGAATTGATTTAATACTGTACATCTGACAACTACAAATTTATTGCAGCTGTGCCCTTTCTCTTGATTTTTCTCATCGAGGCCTCTTACTCTTTGAGAGGATACAGTATTTTGAAGAGTTTATTCAAGTGCTGAGAGTACCGGTGAACATATGCTTCCTAGAATAAAGAAAGACTCCAATTCGACTAGTCATAGAAATAATAATGTCGTGGATAGCAAAAAGTACGCTAACATGGCTTCAATCCTTAGTTATTAAAGTACTAAAGGCAGGAAGGGTACCTAGACATGTAGCCTTTATAATGGATGGCAACAGAAGATATGCCAACAAGGCTGGAGTGGAAAAAGTAGAGGGTCACCATAAAGGGTAAAATTTTTATTTTTTAAACTAATCACAAGACCAATATTTATTCTTTATTTTACAAGCTTAACAAATTATTCATAATTTTAAAGATAGCACAAATAATCTAAATTTTTTTTATTATTTTTAGATTTGAAAAATTAGCTGAAACGCTGCAGTGGTGTTTAGAATTTGGCATTCCAGAAGTAACTGTCTATGCATTTAGTATAGAAAATTTTAAAAGGTCCGAAGAAGAAGTTAACTGTCTTATGGATCTTGCCAGACAAAAATTTAAAAGACTATTAGATGAAAGGTAAGTTTATCTGCTTATACCTATTTATTGATACCTTGCAGTTACTAAACTATAATCTTTAATTTTTTGTTTTTAGGGAAAAACTAATGGAGCATGGGATTTGTATTAGAGTAATAGGTAATTTATCTCTTGTACCACAAGATGTTCGTGACCTCATGGCAAAAGCTATGCACATTACAGAAAATAATAATAAAGCATGTTTAAATATAGCATTATCTTATACATGTAAGAATGATAAATAGACATCCAATATCTTCTATTCAACAAAAAAATTGAATAATATAAAATTGAAATAAATTTTTTTTAGCGAGAGATGAAATAACGAATACAGTAAAAGATATTGTTAGCAACGCAAAAAATGGCGATATAACTGCAGATGATGTAGATGAAAATCTTTTATCCAAGTGCCTTTATACGCACAATTCGGAAGATCCCGATCTACTTATCCGTACTTCTGGAGAAGTTCGTTTTAGTGACTTTCTAATGTGGCAGGTGAGAATCGATAATTTCTTAATCTATTGATTTTTACGCAATTTATTGACGTTACTAAATTTGTATTATTTATTTTTTCAGACAAGTCATACTTGCGTTTACTTCACAAAAGTACTTTGGCCTGAATTCAGTGCCTGGGATCTTATTTCAGCAGTGTTTTATTATCAAAGGTGTTATAGTGATATATCGAAAATCAAAAATGATTGTCAAGATAAACTTTGTGTGTTAAACAATAGAACTAACAGTTTTGTGAAAAAATTACACAAACAAAGAGAACTGGCTCTTGAAAATTCGTCGGCCACCACGATAATTAAGTGAAAATATCGAAAAGACAAATATTATTTTTAAAACAAAAATATTCGTGTCAAGTTGTTATATGTATGTTAAGTGGAGATACAAATTGTTAAGGTGAAGCCAGTAACTTATTCTTTCAACTAAAGCTTTTACAAAGTAAAAGAGATATCGATTTGAATAAATTATTCAAATGTCGGAATATTTTTACATTAAAGATAGTCTGTAAAAATACTGCATGTATATTTTTTGTAATCAATTTATTGGCTTTTTGTAAAAACCTCATGTGTAAATGATACATTCAGAAAATTATAATTTTTATGAAATACAATTAATTTTAAACAAAATAAATATTGCACATAATTAGTTTTACATTTGCATACAGTAATTTATGTATAAATATATAAGATTATAAAACATCTTCCACATTTGTAATATTTATGTAAAATACAAAAATTATTCTTTTTGACAATTGAGTTATTTTTTTAAAACTATTGAAAGTTAATTTTATCTAAGCTAAACTTTAGCTAAATCTATTATTTCCATGCCTTATTATGCTAAATACTGTAAATTCTATTTTTCTAATATATTAAAAAAAATTTGAATGAAAAACACTACATTAAAATATCAATCAATCACGGAAATTATAGCATCTTATATAAAACAAACATATAATATACTAGTGACTAAGAACACAAAGCAAAAGTGACCAAAGTTATTAACTTGAAAAATAGTTTTTATGTACAAATTGTAATCTTACAATTTGATTATAATATAGGCACTTTTGCTTGAAACTACATCTATTGTCCATTATATACTACTGCGATTTCTCTTTATCAATTATGCATGTTTTTGACTATATAAAATTCGTTCACACTTTTGTTTTGTATTAAAAATAACTTATATTATACAATTCATATAAAATTTGTATTTTTGTAATACAAGGGCGCAATGTGTTTTCATTTCGTGTGAAAACATCTGTGCAAAAAAATTTCCTGATTGATCTTAAATGTATTTGATTAAAAGTGTTTTGACTTGCAGAGTCAAAATATTAATTAAAATCAATAATTTAAATAATAATATCACTTTAAAAATAAAATATAATTACAAATAGCTTTCAATAAAAAGTAAAAATATTCTGCTATAAAGCCAAGTTTACATCTTGGTGGTAAAAATGCCAATGAGATGTACTTAATGTAATAAATTTTTACAATTTGTAAAAATTATCATTGGACTTTGGAGAGCCATCCTTTTTACAGAACTGGTGTGATTCTTAAATGCAGAAAATTCATTTCACGTGAAAAATTCACATACATTTGTACAGAAATGTACGTAAATAAAGAGCAAAGATTGTCCTACACTTTCTCACCAAGACCACGAATTTCTGACTTTTTGCTCCGAGCTACTGATAACAAATAGCGATCATCTCGATACCCCGAGTTCGCCTTCAGAGTCCCAATCATCAGCTAGGGGCAGCCTCACCGGCTCGTATCACTTGGAGTTGTAAGCTGTGTAAAGCTTTCTCGGCGTAGGTTGTCGTTGACGCGCAAGGAAGGACTGGCCTTGTCCGGAGTTAAGGGCTACAAGCCGCTGATCAACAGCCTCTCGATGCCGCGTAAGACCATAATGATAGAAGGCCGAAATCATAAGCTTCTCCTCCATCTCGCGTATGAGCTTTTGTTCTTTGCTCGCTCGCTCCACGTCCTCGGGTTTACGTGGCTTGTCCGAAGCTGGACGGGCCAACTCCGCCGCGGGCGACTGGCCGCTGCTACCTTGCTGCTGGTGCTGCTGCTTCGGATCCAGAATTCGGATGACGTTCTTAGCCTTCTCCACGTACTTTTTGTAGCGCTCCTCCAGAGCTGCAAGTTCGCATTCCTTGCGCGTGAGACCCTCCTGTAGGCTCATAATCTTTTGCTTCTGCAACTGTAAGCTACTCTCGCGCTCCTCGCTGGTAACGCTTAATCGTTCGCACTCTGATTGCACGCGCCGCAACTCGTCCTGCAGCTGCGACAGCTTTTGCTGTTCATTCTTTGAGTCCGCGAACTGGCTGCCCGTTAGTTCCTCAAGTTTGTTTTCTAAAACAAAGAACATTAAAATATTTTTATTTAAAAACTGAAAAATTAATGATTCTTCTAATATAAATCATTGACTTACCCAATTCAAGGATTCTCTGATTTGCCTTGCGATTTTGGACCCTCAAGTTATTAAGCCTCTCTTCGGAATCGTCGAGCAAAGCCTGCATCGGAAGCTTATCCTCGCTGCCTTTCTGTTGATTTAACTTTAACATCTTGTTCTCGTGTTGAAGCAAGACTAGCTTTTCCTTAATAGCGGGAGGTACGAATTCGGTGTTGACAACAGCCTCATCCGTACTGAAATTGGTAACATCGCCAACTACGTTCAACTGGGAACACTTGAGCTCCTCGTTTGTCTCTTTGAGAGTGTCACGTTCGATAGCCAGGCGATCGCGTTCGCGCTGGACTGCACCAAGTTGTGCCTCAAGCTTTTTCGCGTCGTATTCGAGTTTGTCACAGCGATTGGTCTGCTCGTCAAGTTTGTGATGCACCTCGGCGAGTTGCTTCTTACAGAGTTCAAGGTGGTTTTTCAGCAAACTCGAGCGTTTTGCCTCCTCCTCGTAGTCGATCTTGTGCTGCAACAACTCGGTATTCTTGTCCTCGAGAATTTTTAACTGACGCCTTAGGTCACTAAAGTCCTCCATCTTCTTTTTGTATGATTCGATTGTCAGCTCGTACTTTGCGACCTTGTCGGCAGTTTCGCGTAGAGCATCAACTTCGTCTTTTAATTGATTAGCTGCAACAGCTGATTTCTGAAGATCCACCTGTTTAGTTTGAAGTTCAGATATCTCTTTTTCCAATAATTCTACTTTCAATCTATAATCGTCCCGCGAAGTTTCTAATTTAAACATCTCATCCTTGAGAGCTTCAACTTGTTTTCTGAGACCAGAATATTTAAGACTAGTGGGAGTTCCAGCTTCTTCTGGGTTTTCAAATTCGTCTAATCTTTCTTGCAGTTTTTTGACCTCAACTTGCAAAGTATTTCTTTCTTCTATCATGAGGCTCAGTTGTTGATCAAGTTCATGGCATCTTTGTGCCATTTGATCTCTTGAGTCAACTGCAGCTTGAAGTTCGCCTAACAATCTTTGTTGATTACCATCCGCAACATCGAATGACTCAAAATTCAAACTAGCTCCAAGACTAAGCCTAGGAGCATGTACACTGTTTTCTAATTCTTGAATACTTTGCATGATTACCTATAAAATAAACAAATTATAATTAATTGAATGAATAGAATGAGAAAAAAATGTAGAGATATAGAAAATACAGCATAGTATAACTGGTTATATTATTTTGATACAAAATGTATCATCAACAAAACTTTTACCTGTTGAACAGACTCTTCTAGACCCATGATGCGAGTAATATAATACTGCTTTTCATTACAATTTACAGCGCATCCCAGGACAAGCTGCAGTAGCCTTTTGAGTTCATGATTATCGCAGTGTTCTCCAATCTTCTGAGCGTCAGGCTTTACATAGCCCGACAGCTGCTGATTCAGACATTCAACATAATACTCCGTAACAGCTTCAATAATCTTTTTAAGGTTGCTGACTTTGAGGCGCCAGTTGGAGCCGACGTCAGTTTTGATTTTGACATTCCAGGCTGGGGTAAACCACTCGGGTGCGATCTGACTGAGGGCCTCGGCTAGAGCAACGCCATTGCTTATGTCCTCGGCGGAGGCGTGCGGGCTCTGCAGCTCGAACGTGTCCAGCCACTTGATAAGACTGTTTAGCTGCTGGTCGTTCATTTTCGTGGGACTGTCAGCTGTTACGGGGGTTACCTCAACTTTTACTGCTCCACTTTCGTGAGCTCTACTGTGCGCGGAGAGAGAGAGAGGTTCAAGCGTAGCGTTTACGGTGGCCAGATGATGCTGGCAGCATTTCCTATACCCAACGCTCGGAGCCTACGGGAATGGCATGATTTTTCGTAAAGATTGATCGATATCGCCGCGGCCACTTGACAAACTTGTCATATTATTATTCGCCGAGGAATGAGGACGCGAATTATCGCGTATAAATTTCACGACTACAACACACAGACGAGAACACGACTGACACACGAGAGTTTCTTTCTCTCTCTTTCTCTGCACTCAAGAAAGGAGGACAGACGACAGAGTCTCGTGCTTACTTCATTGGCTGTTCTGCTCTTACAGGAGCCAATGGCATGGCAGAGCCATGATGGGGGGAATGGGGATGGGGATATTTGAAAGAAAGAGATGCAGATTGTAACAAACGTATGAGCTTAGAGCACTTTGTAATATCGCTTTATCCCGTGAGTCACATATAATAGCAAATTACATTTTATCTTATCGCAGTTTTAGCTGTACGTTATAGCTACAGCATTATAAATTTCACGGCTAAGCTCATAATCAAGATACCTTAAAAGTAATTTAAAAAAAAAAATAATATTGTAAATTTGAAATTTCACATGTTTATTTTTCATGTCAACAAGTATTCTTGGGATATAGGTACCAATCGATTTTGATATTTTCATAATGATGTAATCGAAAATTATTAGATTTTCAAAATAATTTTTATTTTTGTCTAACGAAATAAATAAAACAAGCGAATTTCGGTGTAAGATTATTTGCGAACACCGTACAGAAATTATAAAAGAAAGAAAAAACATAAATGACTTTTAACACATATTACTAGGAACAAGCCTACAGATCAAAAAACCGAAACGAGCATCCTATGTACGTGAACGTTTGTGCAATTGGTTCTTGTTTTCAAACAAGTAACTCAATACCTACACAGCGTGCATGTAATCGGTTGGCGCGCGGGTCGCGGCGAGAAGCGGGGAAAAGAAATGACAACATTCCAAGTATGTATAAGTACTACCTATATACACGAGTCTGGAAAAGAACTCGGTTTTCTTTTGTTTTGATCCGTAGATGTAGAATACTGTTCTGAACGTTCAAGTTGATCGCATCGCAGTTGAGGTCAGTTCTTTGTCGAGGCTTGATCTCCTTCTTCAAAAGCCGGCCGGCGACCGCAGCTTGGGATTAGACTTGTAAAGTCGGCGGGTTCGAGGATTCAATCCAGAACGATTGGTACGCGTAAGTACACGTTGGTTTTTCATCGAAAATTTCGCAATTGTACGATGCTGCGCTAGTTTCACTTAGCGATACACGTAATCATTGCAGCCGTGCTACTGACATAATGAACCCCGTGAACTGTCGAGAACTGATGGATGTAGCTGAGGAGGACAACGAGCCGATATTTTACGAATCGGAAATACGACTTTTTTCACAGAAAATGAATAACGAAATAATAACCGTTTACGACGACGATGACGAGATCGGGTCCTTTTGCCGCCAGCTCGAGGCGATGTTTCCCAACGTCGACAAGAGCTACATAAAGCAAATCTGCCTTGATCCGCCTTTCGACGATGCCGAGGGTGATCGGTTGCTCATGTTGATCAACCATTTGTTGAGTTACGACGAGAAAATCGACGAGTCACCGGATGAGCACGATCGCATCCTTTCCGAGTTGCTCTACGTTCAAGAGCTTGAGGCTGAAGAACAACGCAAACGCGAACAGGAGATGATTCATACGCAGCTTTTTAATGAATTCATGGAGAAGGAGAAAAATGATATTGAGCGAAAAATGACGATCCTCGAAAACGTTCTACCCGATGCTAATCCCGATCAGTTCAAGAGATTCATCGAAGATGAGAATGTTGACATCGACGAGTTTGTAGCGTCGAAGCTTGAGGTAAGGGACTATGAAAAACGCGACGAGTATTATGCAAATCTAAGGAAGAAGGAGATCGCCGCACAATACACTACCGGATTTGATGTCAAGACGTTTCTTGTACAATTCCCTGAACCCTTTACGCACTTTGAAGATCCTAATAGGACAACTCATCAGCAAGAGCAGGCCTTGCTGTTTTTGAAGAGCACATGTGATCCGATAAATGTTAGTATTTTAAATCTTTCCATTTATCGTTATTAGTTATTAATGTATTTGTAGTTTTTTATTTCTAATAGAAAATAATTTTTATTTTTAGCACCAAAGCGTAGAAGATTTGTATAAACACTTTAAATTTAATATAAGTTTAACTTACAATCATTTGCAAGAGCAAAACTTGCTTAATTTAACTTTACCATTAAATATTCCACTGGATAATATTCCTATACTTCAAGAAGTAGCTTTTTTACTAAACAAAGATATTATTAAAGAATATTTAGAAACTTTAAGACAAAAAGAAGAAAAAGAATTGCAAGCTTTAAGGGTAAATCTATTACAATATTTGAAGTATTTTTAAAATAGTATAATAAATAATACATAAATTTTCAACAGGCAAAGAATTTATTATTAGAGTGTCAATGCTGTTTTGATGAACTGAAACCATATGATTGCATTGAATGCGATAATCAACATATATTTTGTAGGAGTTGTGTAATTAAAGGTACAAATGTGGCTATTGCCAATGGTAAAACTTCAATAATTTGCTTTAATGGATGTGAAAAAGAAATAAGCTTGAATGTTTTGAGAAAAGTGTTGCCTACAAGTATATTTGAAACACTTATTAAAAAACGTCAAGATGTTGAAGTTTCAGCAGCTAATTTGAGTAACTTAGTTAGTTGTCCTTTTTGTCCATATGTTATGGAACTAGATCCTCAAATACAAATATTTACATGCAAAAATCCAGAATGCATGAAAATATCATGCTGGTAAGATGTGTTTATTTTATCGATGTACAATTTATTTGGAACTGACATTTAAAAAAAAATTGTATTGTTTCAGCAAATGCAAAAAGTTAAATCATCTACCTATTAAATGTGAAGACGTTCTTGATGAGCACAAGAGCCGTTTGGTTATAGAAGAAAAAATGAGTGAAGCTCTAATTCGACGCTGTTATAATTGTCAAAAACCTTTTATAAAAAATTATGGATGTAATAAAATGCAATGTAGTTTTTGTAAAGCATTATGGTGCTACTTATGTAGACAACCTATTAAAAGCTACTCTCACTTCAATCAGGGAATGTAAGTATTATAAGAATATATTAATTTATTATATTATTAACAAAAACTTGGAAATATTACTTATATAATATGTTGTAGATGCCACCAACACGAACATACAGAATATGATCGACAAAAGATTGAGGAAACACGTGCACAAACAGTAGAAAAACTGCGAACGCAATTTCCTGATTTAAAATTGCCTAATGTGTAATGATCTTTCCATCTACAAGTTACAACATTCAAAATTCAAAAACCCTTACAATTTTAAAATCAAAGTAAAACTAACTGCTTTGTTTATGCAATACGATCTGTATGCTTATAATAAACAATAAAAAATTTTATTAAAGAGTTTATAATACATTTTCGAGTAATTTCTGTAAAATTTATTCACCAATTTCGTTTTCAATTTGTATGCATTTCATATTTTATAGTCAATAAAAGTACATATTTACAATTAACTTAATAATCTAAATTGTTATGTCGAATTAACATTCTTTTTTATTTTTTATTTAAAATAATTATTGTTACAACTTTACAAAAATGATTGTTCAACTTTATAAAAATTGATTACATAAACAATTGATACAAATTTTGTTTCGAATAAAATTTATAAGATTTAAAAAAAGACTTGATTTTAAATGTCATTTTTAGTTTTGTATTGAATAAAGTAAAGCTTTTCATCCCACAAGCATGTCCACAATCTGTTTGTTAAATGTCAAATATTAAAAATAAAAACACTCATTCATGTCAATTATCGTATAAGAAAACTGTATATATATCACATATTTTACATTAAAACGATCTATGTACAAAGCTTTTGATACGTCTCTTAATTCGTTACAATTTTATAGCGCTACTAAGTAAGCGCTTGAAGATAATTTAAAATTCAAAGCAATTAAGTATAAAAAAAATCAACTATCCATGAATGACAATCCGCCATCCTCAAGAGCCTTTCGTATTTTCTCTTCGAGACTTTCGCTTCGTAATCGCTGCTCTTCCATTTGCTTTTCAAACTGTTCGGCAGTGTTTTGTATATCGGCTAGGTTGTAACGTGTTTCCCGACAGATTTCCTCGATCGGCTGTTCTTCTTCCTGCAGTTGGCATGTTTCATTTAGTTCGTCAATGTCACACTCGAAATCCATACTTATCTGCGATTCAGAGGCGGTAACATTCTGCAATAAAATCAGTACATTGCGCAATAAGAAAACCATTAGCAAATTCGTAAAACAGTAGGCACGTTAAATTTACCAGGCTCTCGCTTTCATATTCCACGATTTCATCTTTCTCCAACTCCTCCTCCTCTTCCTTGTTTTGTTCCACATAGTCTAGCAATGTACTGGACTGGAAAAACCAGGGTAAAGTTCGAAAATCTTTGACATGATATTTATTGTAAACAACGCGCGCATTGCCACCAATATCTTTGATTTTCTCATTGACAATATGTAACAACACGTCAGTGAAACATGGGCATTTGTCTTCATTGCTATTGATCACGGCGTACATATCACTCATAATGTTGTTAGTCACGGATAGGCTGATCTCATATGGAACCATCTGTCGACAATAATCTGCTATCGCGTCGTAAGCTTCCATGGTATCTCGTATTGGCCAATCGTCACTGAAAAAAAAAATTTTCCATTAGCCGCCTATAAAGCGTTTATAAATGGTATTTTAAAAACTTACTTCCATGGTGGAAAAATAAAACTATTCATAATTCGTTCCAGTTCGGCTCTGTACTCTGGATGTTTCCAGACGGTATCGAAATACTCGTATGTACAAGGATAAGTACGCTTATTTGCCACATAAATCTTCAACTCAGGCGCGAAATCCGTATACCTCAGCGATTCAGGATTTAAAATAATATCAGTGGCGTTGGTTACAGCCTCATTGTACAAATTAATAACAAAATTTGCATCATCGAGAGCCTTCAATAATTTTGCATTACTTGAGAAATGGTGTTGAATTCTAAAACATAAATCAGTTTTTTAGATTTTTCATAAATTTGGGATAATTTTTTATATGCAAGGCTTTTTTTACCGTAGCCAAAGCTCTTCATGCAAACAGTCATCAAAGATCTTTCTTAGATAGTCCATCTCAAGAGGTACGGTTCGCGACCTGTTGATAGCCAGCCACAGTGTTGCGCTTTGGAATATCCTAAGTACGACATCTTCATCAATGCTTTGTTCATACAATACTGAATACTTTGATACATATCCGGACTCGAGTAATTTCTCAATCACTGACGTCTAAAATACGAAAATTGATTACGATAAGCTGAAAAACCATCAAAATAGTCTAACATTTTACTTTACCTTTATTGTTTTGAGAGTTTGAACTCCATCGCCAAATACAAGCACAACAAGGGGTATGGGCATGAGCTTTTCCCGAGATAAAACTGCTTTGGTGAGTCGACGTTCTACTTGGCTCTCGTCTTCGTCCGCGCCAGCAATGAAAAGTAGAGCATCCATGCCCGTTAGGCAGTTTTCTGAAATCAAACCCTCGAAATACCGGATGCAAATGTCAAGGTTCTCCAAAGCACTTGGCTTGTGTCGAATAGTGATCGGTTCCAGTGTGTAATCGGACGGACTGAGATACCTGGCAATAATAATAAACAAAAATAGTATTAAATTGACAAGAAAGCAATAAGTAAAAAAAATAAAAATAACAAATTACTTGTTGACAAGCCTCTTGTGTCGCCAAAGAACGAGCCTGTTTTCGAGAAGAGGCCAGGAGACGACCATCTTCCAGAAGTAGTGCTCACAAGGCTCCGCCTCGAGAGTTTTGGCGTTCTCTTTAAGACCAACGTAGATGATAAATTCAATAGGCGCATGCTTGGCCACAGAAGTCGTGGGTTCGAGTTCCGTTAGAGAGCGAGCCTTGCGTTTCCTGCACTCGCGCGCGTACCGAATGGCTAGTTGCTGCTGGGGCTGATAGAGTTTGCGCGCGCACTCGGCGAGACTGTCAGGCTGCAGCCAGGCGGGCGTGTTGTCGAGGGCCTCGCGACGCTGGGCCCTGCGTCGCGCGGCCCACTGCTTCCAGGCGCGCCAGTACTTGGCAATCAGTCGCTCGCGCAACCGGCTCTCCACCTCCATCAGCGTGTCCTGGATGAACAGCTGATCGCGCAGCACCTCCTCGCACATCTCGGCCAACACCTCCTCGTACAGCTCGGCGCTCAGAGACTCCAGCCGCTCGAGCTCGTCTCGAGCAATCTCCGAGCATAGCTCCTCGACGACCTCGTCGCAAAGACGCTCGTACTCTGCCTGCGATTGAATGCTCACGCGCTCGAGCATTTTTAAGCGCTCCTGTTCAGCTTTCATTTTGCGCTCTACCGCTTCCTGCATACGCTTAAGCTCCTCTTTTTCCGTCAATGCTTTCTTGCCAGCATTCTCCTCTTCGAGTTCGAGACGACGTTTGCGCTCGGTTACTGAGCTCGGCATGCTCGCCGTTTCTACTTTGACCAAATTCGGAGCTGGAGTCGTGGTTGCTGCTGTACTTGTCGGGAAGCTGAAACGTACGATTGGATATTTTTCATTTTTGTAGTGGACTGCTTTTACAGCGTTTGACAATGTACGTACTTGGATGTGTCGTTGCCGATGGCTTTATTAGCAAATGGGGATGGCGCGAAGGCTGTAACCGGGGCAGGGGCTTTGAAGAGATTTGCCTGGCTGCTGCCTGAGAATATACTTTTAGTAACTGTCATGTTGAATGGCGAGCTAATGGGCAAAACTGATTGTTTTGTTGTGATCGCCGAAAACACCGGCGTTGCTGGTTTTGCGAAAATCGACGTCGTCGATGCCGGCGCGAAAATACTCGGGATAGCTGGTTTGGACATTGCGCTTCCGTCACTGCTCGCAGGGGTTGAGAAAATTTTGTTCGCTGGAGCTGCGGCTACATCCGTATTCGGCTTGAAGAAGAATGGCGTTGCTCTGAAAAAATCATAAGAAAATTCGGGGTGAGTAAAAAAAGCAGAATTGCAGTGATAGACTGCTATTTAATTATGCTTACGTAGGAATAACGTTATCTGGCTTCTTTATTTCGCCAAGGCTAGAAGTTTTACCAGGAGGCTTCTGCTCGACAAATTCCACGTCGTTGTCGTCATTAAATTCGTAAGGATCGCTCACTAGACTCTGATCTTGAGCGTTTATGGATGAGGGTAAGAGGTAGCCTCGATCGTCGAAACTACAGTGTGGAGTGTGGTTTTCGTAAGTCTTTTCGGGCCAGACACCGCCAGCAATACACTGGCCGATCGCCTGATCTAAATCCCTCAGTTTCGACTGCACGAGATTTAAAGCACGGCCCTGCTCTACGTTGCCATCAGGCTCGCGGAACTTCTCCTTGTTCAGTTTTATGTACATACTTTCCGTGTCGCAAATGAGACCTACGCGCTCGCAAACGTCCGACACTTCATCCTCGTCCTCGAAGCCTAGGATGTCGATAAGCTCATAAAGCGGATATTCCGCTGTGCCCGACACACGACAGTATGCCTTTACCATTACCTTCAAGGCTTTCAGACGTACCTGTAATCAAACGTTTACGAATAAGTAAAACGAATCATCCTTTACAATTTTCATCTGAATTTAAAGTAAGACGTTTACCTGGTTGAAGTATCGCACTAAAATGCAGCCGTTTAAGTAGGTCGTTTTGCGAACGAGCTTGAAAAATTTAACGTAATTGTTCATGGCAATGGCAGAGTGAACGTCTAAGGCAAATTTGACCTCGGCCGAGTGCTGTACAGACGGTGGCAGTGTACTTAATTCTGAGATGAAGGTGCCATTATTGAGATTCAACAGAATGATGTAGCCCCGGAATTCGGGCTCGTTCTTACACGTGATCCCATCCTCGCGCAAGTCGTGGTACATGTACTTGAGGGTCTGCAGGCACTTCGTAAGATTTTCGCTGTTGATCTTGGGGTCGAAGACCGAGGCCTCCTCGGCGCAAAGCCTCTCCGACGAGAGAATGTGGAAGCGAGCGCACTGCTCGACGAGCTCGACTGTCTCGGGGCAGCACAACTCCTGCTGCGTGATGTCCTTGCGTATGCTGCGCATGCGGTCCCACAAGAAGTGGTACCACTCGGTCAAATTGGCATCCTCGCGCTCGCACAAGTCCGCTATCTCGTGCAGCAGGTAGCTCATTGTCATTTTCAAAGACTTGAGGGGCCGCAAATCGTGGGCCATCGGCTCCTCCTGATCGGCCGACGAACGAGAGTACTGCTTCACTGCAAAGTGGTGGTCGATTTTGTACTCGCTGCTGGACTCTAACTGCTCGTAGGAAGCCAATTGCCTCTGGAATTCACGCATGTAGCGCTCCCTTTCTGGGCACATGTCGGGACAGCAGCCCTTCGTCACCTTCGCCGTCGCTAGATTTTGCTGTTTGCTGCGCTTCAAACG
Organism: Anagyrus pseudococci; assembly: GCA_030522585.1. Lineage (NCBI taxonomy): Eukaryota > Metazoa > Arthropoda > Insecta > Hymenoptera > Encyrtidae > Anagyrus > Anagyrus pseudococci. The sequence goes on along the minus strand of JAPYYQ010000756.1, from coordinate 35,885 downwards.
CATTAGACGGTCCCGCGCATCGAGAATCTGGAAACAAAATGCTTGTTAGTGAACAATATTGAGAGAAAATTTCAGTAACTTTAGAAAGTTATCAATTGGTGTACAAACTTTATATTTTTCTTCGGCAGTTGTACCAGGTTGATGAACTTGACTTTGTAGTTCCTCAATAGCAGCTACAGTTAGTTTCAATATATTTTGGTTTCCCATGGGCACGTCTAATTTTGGAACTGTTATTGGCTTTGCAATTTTAGGAATCAAAGGAGGTATTGCTGTTGGTTGAGAAACTGTCAATGGCTTAGCTACCTTCAGTAAAGACTTTGTAATTAATGGCACAGGTCGTTTTGGCATTTCTTTATTTGCTGAAACTTTTGCAGCTCTTTTTACTTTGGCTCTTGCTGCAGATACAGCCATGGAATTCTGTTGGCCTGGTAAATTGTATTCCAAGCCCTTCAAGGCTTCAAGCTCTTCTTTTACCTCATCATCATCTACATTTAAAAAGGCAGCAATTTTACCTTTTATCGATTCTTTTTTCTTCGGTTTATTTAATAATTCAGGAGTAGTCCATTCAATTTTAAACTTATCTCCTAAATAAGATCCTGAATTGCGAAAAGCTTTTGTAGCCATTTCTCTTGTACGATAATATACAATAATCATTTTTCTCTTTGGTTTCACAGTTATTTTAAGAATTTCTCCATAGTCTTCAAAGTACTCTTTGGCTATTGATTTTACTAGAAGAGATTCAGGAACATCCATACAAATAATTGAATTACTGAGCTCCAATCTAACATCCTTGGAGTCTGATTTTCTTCGAGACTTTTCTTCAGGATTTGATCCCCTTATAGATTTTTTTATATCCGAAGGTTCCTTTTTTTTAGAATTTTTTTCTAGTTGAGTGAAGGCTGCAGTTCTTTTAATTACTTGAGCTGCAGTTAAAGGAGAAGTACGGGAAATAGATTTATGATTTCTCAAGCTTTTTTTGTTTGCAATTGTTGGTTTTCTTTCATTTCTATCATCTAAATCATGTCTTTCAATAGTTGCTGGCTTGGCAAAAGTAAATGCAGTTTCTTCAGTTTGCTGAGTTGTTCTTATTCCAAATATGTTGTCAGAATGAGTACCACTGTTGAAAATCTTTTCGGGACTAGATATTGGACTGGGTCGTGAAAAAATAAAACTACCCGAATTTGAATCCATATCTAAGTCAGAATCTGTATGCAAGTCTTCTTCCATTTTAATAACTTTTTAACCTGAAATAAATTTATACAAATAATTATTTTATATTTTCATGAACGTTAAAAAAATTTGTTAAATAATTTCAACAAGTTTATGTACTTATTTGTCTCAATAATAACTTTTTTGGATTAAGAACGTTTATTTATGCTTTAAAATCTTGCTAAACAAATAAGTGATCTTTAAAAAAATTTTTAAAATATTACAATATATCAAAATAATCAACAATTTAAGAAGTAAATAATAAGAAATCAAAGAGACCCGAAATTTCCGAAAACAAACACAAGCCATAAAACTTGAAACTTCTGAATGAAAACTAATCAAATTTAACGCTAGATTAACAAAACCAATAAGTTTCAAAATTTAACTGCACTTACTTTCAACTTTAACAAATATTTATTAAATAAACACCCGTGGGCTTCACATCTCGGAGTAAAACATAACCTATTGGCAACTTTAACAACAAAAAGTGAATTGTGACGTCATTGACAATACAGACATGGTCGGTTGCATTCAAATTTTTATTGCAATTATTCGAAACACTTGGTAAAATGGAATTTATAGCTGTCAATTGTTGAGATTTGAAACTTTAGCTAATAAATTTTACTTGCGTTGTCTGTCTAAATGCGTTAACGTAAAACAAAAAGGATAAAAAAATACCGAAGCGTTTGCCGCGTTTTCGGAGTCAATGCGCAGACGTAAATTTGCGCACGTGTACGACGGTCCTAACCAAAAAGCGAGTGATGCGCGAAACAATGTTGTGGTTTTGAATTAAAGGTCCTTTTTTCCTTGTGCTCATGAAGAATTAATAAAAAATTATTGTTACTGATGTTAAACCTACGTAATTGTTAAATAATATTTAATGTTGTATTACTTTTCAAATATCGAAGTCATTTAACTCTCATACCTTTTTATTTCCAGTTGCCACACAGTAGTTCAATAAAGAAGTAATCATGAAAAATTTGGTAGTAGAAACTCAAAAAGTTACAAAGTATTCAGCAAATCATTTTCCACGCGACAAATACTACAGCTGTTACAATCCTGGCAATGACAGATATTATATTATTGATAAAGAGACCTGCAATCTTATTTCTCTTGATATTGCAAATGACAAAAGGCACACAAATCAGGTGATTTACAGTGAAAATGTTGAAGTTGAACCTGTTGGAATAGAATATTGTAGTGTCACAGAAGAGTTTTTTGTTGCTTTTGACTATGGTGTTGTCAGTTGTGTAACTCACACGGAAGAACATAAAATAAAGTATGAAAATATTGCAGACTTTCGCAATGGATTGCAATCCATTAAAGTTAGTCCAGATCATGAAATGGTTGTTCTTGTTACCAAAGATGATATTGTCATCACCTTAACATCTAATTTTGATATATTGAAAGAGGTAATACTTTTATTACTTTTTATTTATAGTTTAAAACAATTGTTTGATATTAAAAATCTTTGTAGGTAAGCTTAAGATCATCTCAATTTGGTGAAAAAGAGTTTGTAACAGTTGGATGGGGTAAAAAAGAAACTCAATTTCATGGTTCTGAGGGAAAAACTGCAGCTAAAGCCAAATTAGTCGTATATGGTAAAACAGATACAGATGATGGTATGGCAAGAGTGACATGGAAAGGTGATGGTTCTATGTTTGCTGTCAGTTATATTGATATAGAAGCCAATGCCCGTAGATTTAAGGTTTTTGATAGAGAGGGAGCTTTACAATACACTAGCGAATTAGTTGATAGTTTAGAAGCTCCTTTTGCATGGAAACCTTCTGGAAACCTTATAGCATCTACTCGCAAATTACCAAATAAGCGTACTGTAGCTCTTTTTGAGAAAAATGGATTGCTACACAGGGAATTTACACTTCCCTTTGGAAAAAAGAATATAGAGGTAACCATTCATAATGGTAATATTTCATTTTTGAACAATCAATTTTTAATTGACTTTTTATTGTAGATTTTAGATTTAATTTGGTCACCAGATTCTGATGTATTAGCAGTTTGGTTTAAAGACGTTGACAATAATGTGGCAACTGTTCAATTGTGGGCAGAAAAAAATTACCACTGGTATTTAAAACAGACAATAACATACCCAAAAAATGTTTCTATTATTTATGTTACTTGGAGTCAAGAAGCAAACAAAGAACTAATGATTTTGTCATCAAAGAATAGCACAATTTACACATTTCATTGGACAGTATCTTGTAGTCGCGGAAAAGACGAAACTGACAAAGCTGTTGTTGGAGTGATTGATGGCAATAAAGTTCTCGTAACGTGTTTCCGAGATTGCGTCGTTCCACCGCCCATGGCACAACAGACTCTAGAATTTAAAGAGCCCGTAAATGCCATTGCATTTGCACCCTACAGCAAAGAAAGTTCTGAAATCAGCACAAATGATTTTATGGTAGTTTTAAGCAACAACAAAATTATCCATTGCAAATATGTGAATGTAAGACAAATTCTTTAATTATTCTTTAATTCTGTAATAAATCGTTGATCATGATTAATTGTTTGTTCATTAGGAACCATCAGAAAATCAATACATTCAATATAAAGCGTATAATATCGATTTCCGATTGATGGACGCAAACAGTTATTCTTTTCATCTGATACAGCATCTCGTATGGTATAAGCCAAACATTCTCTTATGCTCGGTATCTTTGAGCTTAAACAGCCACTTGTACCGTATTGATCTGATGGACATTGAAGGTTTGGATGTATTGCTGATAGACGCAACGTAAGTACTTGAAAAAATCGTGTTATTCTTAAACGAATTTCCCGAATAACGCTACCTTTGCTTTTTTCTCAGCTCCGTTCAAGAAATGCCAGGCCAAATCGAGCATACGACCCTAAGCGCAGACAGCAAGGCGGCCTACCTCGTCGTCAAAGGTCAATTGTACAGTTTTATCGACATATACGGCGTGCGCCGGAGCGATCTCAAGATCAACGTGGACGGACCACCAAAGCGCTTACTACGACTAGAGCAAGTGGAGTTTGGAGATCAGGAGGTACTGGTGTGCCTAACGCGCAAGCACGCGCTGCTGGTGGACGGCAGACAGGTGGGCAACAACGTCAGCTCCCTCGTCGTTCATTCGGGCTTCCTGCTGCTGACGACGCTGCAGCACGCGCTCGTCAGCTACCGGCTGGACTCTCGTGGACTCGAGCAGCTGCGCGCCGGGGCCCTATTGAACCTTCAGCCCTGGGAGGACAAGAAGCAAGCTCCCAGTGCAGCTCGACCTACCGCCCAAGGTACGTCTCAAGCGACTTCACTCGAAATTATCTCTTTATCTGACCTTGATGTGCTTTTTGCAGAAACGAACGTGCGCAGGGTGGAGCGGGGCTCGCTGCTGGTGACAGCCGTACCAACAGGATCGCGCACGGTGCTCCAGATGCCGCGGGGTAATCTCGAGTGCATCGAGCCGCGCGCCCTTTCTTTAGCGATCATCGCAGGGAACCTCGAGCGTCTCGAATACAGAGCCGCGTTCGAGCTGATGCGCCGCCAGCGTATCGATCTCAATCTCATTCACGATTTTGCGCCCGAGGCGTTCGATCGTAATGCCGAAAAGCTGGTCGACGATCTCAATAACGCCAGCTGGCTTAGTCTCTTTCTTACCGAGCTCAGGGACGAGGACGTTACGCAAACGAGCTATGCCGGCTGTTTCGAGCTACATCAGCCCTGGGATACCGCTGGGAAAACCGAGAAGGTCTGTAACCGGCTGAGGGCTCGACTAGAGCAGGAATCAGACAAGTACATTCAGGTGATTATCGCTTTTCTATGAATTTTAGTTCACTAAAATAGGGGTAGATAAAATAATGTCTTTTCTTACAGCCGATCCTCATAGGCCTGGTAAAGAGCCAGAAAAAGACTGGATTGGAAGCAGCGCTACGTAAGGTGAATGAACTGATGTCGAAAGATAAAGAGTCCGAGGGTATTAACATTTCGGCGGACGAGGCGCTCAAGTACTTGCTTTACATGGTCGACGTGAACATGCTGTACGACGTGGCGCTGGGCATGTACGATTTCGAGCTCGTGCTCTTCGTGGCGCAGCACTCGCTGAAGGACCCCAAGGAATACCTGCCGTTCCTCAACGGCCTAAAAAGCCTCGACGAGCACCGCATGAAGTACGAAATCAATCGGCTGCTCAAGCGCCACGACGCCGCGCTCGAGCATGCCGCTCAGCTGCCCGAGCGCTTCGACGACTGCCTAGCCTTCGTCGAGAGTCAACGTCTCCACGCCCGGGCGCTGCGCGTCTTCCAGTCCGGCACCGAGCAATACCGAAGGCTCGCGCTTAGCTATGCCAATTCGCTTCAGGAGCGAGCCAAGTACCGGGAGGCTGGCATTATGTTCGTCAAGGCGGCAAGCTTCGAGGAGGCGCTCAACGCTTTCAAACAAGCTGGCTGCTGGAGGGATGCTGTTTACGTTGCAGCCAAGCTCAACTGGAGGTAAGATCTTTTATGTTCGTTTATGTTCGATTTGTCAATTCACGTAGCCTGATTGACTTTTACGATTCGTGGTTTCAGCTCGAGGCAATTGGCCACGTTGTACGAGGAGCTGGCTACTCAGCTGCAGCAAGACAAGAGATTTGAGGAAGCTGCTCTAGTCTTATCAAAATACCTGGTTAGGCAAGAGGACGCGGTGGCTGTGCTGTGCGAAGGCAGGCACTGGAACCAAGCTTGGAGCGACGCTCATAGCATGCATCGGGAAGATCTGATAGGTAGGATCCAATTGAATTATTTAGTTTTAAAACTGCCGATTCCTCTTCAACAAGATTATTTTTCTAACGCAGAGACTCACGTGAAGCCGGGAATTTTCGAACACGGCGATTTTCTACTCGGGCAGCTGCGAGAGCGCCGGCAAGAGTTCCACAAGCACAGGACCAGGTTGGCGCAGGTACGAGCGCAGCCTCCTCGACCAGCCGAGCTTGGTATCGAGGACGACCAGGGTCGGGGAGAATTCAGCGATTTAGTGAGCGAGGCGTCGAGCGTAGCAGGCTCAACAGTTAGTCGAGCTTCGTCGCGCGCCTCAGGGCGCAGCTATCGATCGAGCAAGAACCGACGTAAGCACGAGCGCAAGCTGCAGAGCATCAAGGAGGGAGGAGTTTACGAGGATCTGGCACTCATTCGCGCCCTGCACAGGCTCGTCACTCAAGCTTACCAGACCAGAGGTTGGCTATTTCTTTTCTGCATACCTGGCACACCCCTGTTTCTATAGAATTAAGTTTTTAAATTATGAAGATGCTTGATTTTTTAGAGGAAGTCAAATCGATCGCAGAAATGCTTCTTTACGTCGACGGTGATAAGCTGGCGGGAGAGCTTTATGATGAGCTACAAGAATATCTTCAGGACATTCGCACAAATAAACGTGAAATTTGGCCCCCTGTAGATGAAAATAAAGATGATAGTAAACCTAGTACGAGTACAAACTCACCTTCTCATGAGAGTTTGGTATCTAATGTAGATTTAATAGGTAAGACTGGATTTTTAAATATTTCATTAACGTTAAATGTATATTCATGTTAATTTTTTTAAAAATATTTTCAGAACCCCATTTACTACAGCCGCCAGAAGAGAAGCCTAGCGATTGGAAACTTGATATGTTTTTAGTTTCTTAAGCATTGTGATAGTATATGATACGCTATCGTTGTTATTTTTTTAATGTCATTTTTTTATAAGCCTATAACAGAGAATTTTTTCTTTTTAAATAACAGCAAAAAGAACTTTATGTAAACTCGTTAAGAAAGCATTTAGTTTACTTTTGTACCTAGATAAAAGAATGAGTATGTAGGTAGTCATATCATGACGCATTGTTGTACATTTTAAATAACAATATTCCAAATAACTTTGACATATGTTTTTATTTACAATCATGAAATATCTTGCATGAATAATTAAATCACACGACGTAAGTGTACGTTAACACTACTTTTTCATATTATACAAGAATTTTCCTTTTCTCACTTAAATTTATGTTAGATTAAATTTGTCAAAGAATTACAATTTATATTGCGAATAAAATTTTACTTTTTATATCTAATTTTCATTTTATTATACTAAAATAAATTGCTCCGCTTTTATACTAAATTTAATAAACAAGCGTTTTTAAAACAATCCGTTCTAAAAAAAAAATCAGTAAGACATTACAACAAATATCTTCATCAAAATATTCTTGAATGTTTTTTGCAATAACAATGCAATTGAAATAATTACATTTTTATCAGATTATAAAAACTTTTGTAATAACTTAAGTTTGAATAAAAAAATATCAATATTAAATATAAAATTATCACTAAGTTTTAGTTGAAAATAGATAAAATACTAAATTATAATCTAAAAATATTATATCAAGCATTCAGAAAAATATGCAAAAAATGTGAACAATCACTCTTTCTTGTTAAGGCAGTAGTAAAAATTAGCTGCTTATCTTTTCTCTCATGAATTTAGGCAGTCATACATGCTTCAATAGTTTAAACATTTTAATTTTTTTTTAATGTATAATAATTTATCAAAACGTTTAACTGCAATATGATTAAACAATAAACAAACTTAATAAAAAATGATAAAAACGACTAAAAAAATTGTTTAATTAAATAAAAATAAGTGTATGACTGCCAGGGGTATTAATTAACCACTAAAAATTTGAACTTAAGAACTTAGTTACTGCCTAATTGGCACCAAATTGTCATTCAAATAGATTTGCATGCTCTATTTGAATGACAGTTTGCATACAATTAATTTTACTATATTACAAAAGATCGTATTATTTATAATTCGGCATAGACAGCTTAACCAGAGTCGGCGATTTCAGTTCTGGTCGCAGACTAACACTCATATGCTTTGGTTTCGAATATTTTCGCCTCACAGCCTGAAATTTACTATTTTCAGAGTTAATGATAATTGAAGCCATTTCTGATACCACAGGTAATAATTCAAGCAATGTGTATGTACTGTAGTGCACTAGAGTATCTGTCCAAATTACTTCACCTTCTTCACAAGACTCATTTCCAATCAAACTACAATAATATAAGTATGTTAATTTTTACATTATCAAAGTTATAAAACAAGCGCGTTAATAACAAACCTACCGGATAGAAAGGTATAAAGCGGCAGCTGCTATTAAACTAGGATTATGGTGACAGACATTATAATCAACTAAGCATTGTTCCATAAAATATTTCGCCATTGTATGATGAATTGGCATTACCTGAAAATATAAATACAATAAGTACTTTCATTAATTCAACTACTAAAGTTTTTAATAAAAAATAGGTTTACTTTTCCAGCTTTGCTATATCTTCTGAGGAAGTGTAGAGGAAGAGGTCTTCCAAAAGAAAAGTTTAAAGTTTTTATAACAAGTAATTCCATTTGCAAAATTTCATGCTTGGTATAAGCATTATCAGCTATGTACACAAAATCACTAATATCTGGAGAGCATATTTCTTCATATTTGCTAGCTATAAACATTGCTGTTATACCTACTAACTGTAAATTTTTGCGGCCAATAAACTTGTAAGTCTTAAAAAAAAAAATTGTTGTCAGTATTTATTAAAACTAAAGTAATTTATCTTTTTTACAATTGTAAAATTTACCTGCAGAAAACGATCAATGATAGCCACTGTGAGAAACAAGGTCTCTTGCACTAAAGGAAAGTGTTCATGGACTTCAATCAGCCAGTCAACAAGTACACTCCTCATCCTTGGAGAGACTTCTTGCCCTTGTAGATATTGCTTTTTAATTGGAAATTGTTTTTCTAATTTTCTATAATAATCATATATGTCGTTACAGTAAATAGAAAGAAGCATAGGATTATGCCTATCTTCTTCGTCAATATCTTCAACTGCAGCAGCGTCAGAAGAAATAATTTCCTTTTCTTTAACAGGACTTGCAACATTTTTCTTTTCATTTGCAGTACTGATTTTTTCAGTCTTTTTTTCGTTTGTCAGAAGTTTATCAACTTTTACTTCAGTTTTTTGAGCTTGTTTAACTGCATTTACTTGTAATGGTTTAGTAGGAACTACTTTTTCAATTTTTTCAACCTTGCAGACAGCTCGCTTGGTTACCAAATTTTTACTGTCTTTTAAGGCTTGATCTGATTTGCCAGTCAGGTCATTAGTTCTGTGGGTTATAACTTTATTGCCTATTTCTCCCAAAGCAGCTCTCCTTGATGGTCCAATAACTGAGTTCATAGTTTTTGCATTCTTTCCATTTTCTTGATTGTTAACTTGATTGTTAATCTAAAAGTAACATAATTATCAAATCAATCTTTATTTTTATTTGTTATTTAGGATTATTTTCAAACACATATTTGAATATCAAATTAAAATAATAATCAAGAAAAATTACAAATAAAATATTTATGAAGCCAAATCAACATTCAACAACAAAGTACCTTTAAAAAATGAAGTACTTGTAAGAAAAGACTTGCGGCAAATTTTAACGAATAACACACGAAATACTTGCAAAACAGCACAATAATCATTGTGAAATTTCACTACGATCCGATTTCCGATCAAACTTCCAAAGACAAACAATAAACCTAATACGTGTTCGACCGACAGCAACAAAGTCTTTGTCGTCTCTTCGATAGCGGCACGTAAACAAATCCGATATGTTTACAATTAAGCGCGCGCAAATTTTGCCCTCGCGAAATCGGTCCCCTGTATCCACACGCCCTCAAAATAATCTACGAGCCATTAGTCCGGCAAAAGGAAAAAAAAACCGGCCGAACGAAGAAAGAAGGCGAGAGAAGGGAATAAGCCTATAGAGAAAATTGGGTCTCGAATTTGCAACGGATTTTCAGGAGGTCCCCGAAGTTAAATGAAGAAAAACGCGCGCGAAGAGAGGGAGGAGAGAGAGAGAGCGCGCCGAGAGAAAGAGACGGAGCGATGCAGCGAGAGCTCAACGGAAAACAGGCGAAGAAAAGCCACGGGGGAGATTTTCCAAAGTTGGAGTTAAGCATTGGGAAAAGGCAAAACTCGCGATATCTGGCCGAGAATTTCGTCGAGCACGAGGAGGATAACGAGCGTGGGAAGCTTTTTAAAATTCTTATCTGAGCAAAGAAGCAGGGGGGGGGAGAGTGGGGGAGGACATTTAAACGGTCGTCGCGCAACGGTCGCTCTGGGCCCGGCAGCGCGGCGGACTTTCTTTACACAATATACAAGGGGAAATCTCGTGCGATTGTTTTTACTTACCGCGCCGAAAGCTCGAGTCCTCGATGCCATGTTGTATATGCGCAACAACCAAACGGAGATGGATTAATAATGGGATAATACGTGCTCCTGGACTATCGAAGATGATGCTTCCGGGGAATTCGCGTTCACCGAGAATAGAGAGAGAGATTCACTCTGGCCGTGTGTCCCGCCTCCGACGCGTGCCCTCGGGGAGTTGCGCGCGTTCTGAGCCGCCGGGGCCCCAAACGACCAACCGTCGTTCGTTCGGATTCCTCCGGTCCCGACACTTGCTGTCCTTCTCTGTCTGCCGAGAGCCCCGCGCCGCGTTCTCTCTCTCTCTCTCTCTGTTGCCTGCGAGGGGGGACGAGGGGGGCTGCTGCCTATTCCCTTTAACGTATCCAAGCCTCTACTGCGGCCGCCGGCTTTTTGTTTTCCTTCCTTTTTCTTCCCCCGAAGTTTGCCGCGTTACGAGCGAGACGCAGCCACACGATTGGCGGGACCCCGCTCCCCCGTCGAGCCGAAGACACCCGAACGAATCCTGCCCCTGTAACTGTCGCTTTTTTGAATTTTTCGTGACGAGGGACGCTCGGAAAGGGGGGGGGGGGGTATAATAACGCGAGTGCACGTATGTCTGGCTTTTAAATGCTCAAGGGGGGAAGCCACCACGCGCGGATATCGATCGACACCAGATGACGAAAGGGGGAAGACTCGTTTCTACCCGTTTTCACGATATCTGAATTATGAACACCTTTACCCTTGAAATATACGGGCGTATTAGGGATAAACCATAAACCTAATTTATTTTATACTGACAATGGCTTGTATTTTATTTCTTTTCGAATTTTTAATTTGTTTTTTCCAAAAAATACTGACTTTCTTATTGACAGTTTGCGATGTGTTTGATAAAAGTTCACGTAAACAATGAAAGTATCTGTTATTATTGTTTGTTAAACAACATTGAACATTTGAATTTTGGCGCCAATAAAATGAGGTCACGTGATTCCCTACCAGCTGCTATTTTACTATCTAGATAACAGATGATATCTTCATTTTAAAGTTGTGTACTAAATAGGTGTGTTATGCTTTTACAACTGTGTGGGAGATTCAGATAAAAATGAACGCCTAAAACAGTCGGTAATTTTAACACTGATGTTTATTGTTGATTTTTTTTTATCAAAAAGGACGCCTTAAAAAATGTCAATAAACATTGACATTAGGCTGAAACGAGCCAGCAAAATTTATCGCGAAGGCGTAAGTGTCTTATTTTATAAGTTTTTGAGAGATTTTGTAAGGTTAGGATTATTTTTTATTCTGCTATAACAATGTTTTGTTGACGTTTAAACAATCGAAAGCAATCGTTTGAATTTTTAATCTTTACATTGGATAAGTGCAATGTGAACTACTTTTATTTCCAATAATTTCAATGTTTATTAATTTTTAATATTTTATGTAAAATAGGAATGCGTTAGTGGATTAATATTTCTTCAAACAAACTCTGATGTAAAACACGATGGGATATTTTTAACAATGGAAGGTGCAGTTAATCTGCAATTGAGTTCAAAGACTGTTGGTATATTTGAAGCATTTTACAATTCAGTCAAGGTTTGTGGAAGATATGCTCCAATAACTTTTGGTACCTTAATCTCTAGTTAATACTTTTTTAATTATTTTAGCCAATTCAACTGGTGCAATATACTGTGGAAGTTGTTCCTGCTGGAAAAATTCCAAGTGGTAAAACAGAAATACCATTTGAACTGCCTCTCAAGCCTCGAGGCAATAAAAGTTTGTATGAAACTTATCATGGAGTTTTTGTAAACATACAGTACATGATTCGATGTGATATCAAAAGGAGTTTTCTAGCGAAAGATGTTAGCAAGTCTCTTGAATTTATTGTTGAAGATAGACTAATTAAAAAATCTGAAAGGGATCCAAATAAAATGGTTCTTTTTAAAATAAAACCCGAATCTCTGCAAAATACTAGAGAAAAAAATAATGTTCCAAGATTTTGTATTTCCGGTAAATTAGAGACACTTTATTGCAAGATTTCAGAACCTTTAATTGGTGAAGTTATCATTGAAAATTGTGAGGCTGTTATTAAATCAATTGAATTGCAATTAGTCAGAGTAGAAACTTGTGGGTGTGCTGAAGGGTATTCCAGAGATGGTGAGTTTATTTAATCAAATTTGAAAAAAAATTAAAGAAAATGATTTTGAGTGCTCATAATTTTATTTCAGCAACTGAAATACAAAATATTCAAATTGGTGAAGGGAATGTTTGTACAGGACTTCCAATTCCTGTATATATGATTTTTCCTAGACTTTTTACTTGCCCTACTTTAAGTACTAGTAATTTTAAAGTTGGTAAGAGAATTATTTTAATAAAAAGTGAGTATTGCTAGATATTTAAACATTTTTAATAATTTCTATAAATCTTTTTTCAGAATTTGAAGTTAATCTAATTATTGTATTTGAGGATGATTACCTTGTGACAGAAAATTTTCCTATTATACTAACAAGGCACTAAGATCTTATATACTATGTTGTTAACTGTACAGTTTTTATTATACATATCTTCTATTTGATTGTACATATACCATATTTTGATAAATTAATTTATAACACTTTAAAAAATTTGAAAATTTATTTCCTAGAAAAAAATCACAATAGCTTCGGTACAATTGGACCGAGTGTAAGAAAAAGACATTACAGATTTGTATAACAAACAACTTATCTAAATTTTTCCGCGTTACCGAAAATATTGTCGCTATAATTTTTCATCAGTCTAAGCCAAATCTGTGCATGAACAGTCTGAAGTATCTTTCAACGTTTTTATTGTGAGACAGACCAACAGAGGCCAATAGCACTACATATCCAAGCATAAAGGTGAACAATTTATTTTGTTTTACCCATCCTACAATTCCATTTTTACGTGGAGACCTAAAATAAAATGTAAAATCATGTATATTTTGAAAACTGTCAAAAAGTGAATCACACATTTATCAAAATTACCTTGCACAACCAAATTCATGACTATATACTAATAGATAACGAATTCTCACTAAATCATTGTTGAGTACTAAACAGTATTTCTTTGGCATTTTTCCACCAATGGATTCTGGTGCTATATTTCTTGTAACATCATCTAGAATTATAAAAATTTAAAGCATAAGAAAATGTAAAGTCAATTACAATGTAATTGTACTCTTTTTATAAGCAAATTTATTAGAATTTCATGCACTAGATTCATTACCTGTGTCACCTATTTTAACATCTGGATGATTGATAACTTCACACAGAGCAATACAGCTCATGTCACTTCCAAGTAAACTCCCTCCCCAACCATAACCGACTGGACTAAAAGCTATACTGACTCCTAATTCACTGGATAAATAAATACCTTTACCAAAGAGTGATTCTTGCTGTTAAAATAAATTGGAACAAATTACTTATAAAAAGAATTATTATAAAAAGACACATTTAAACAAAAAATATAATTTACTTTGCATAAATGTTGCTGAAGTCCATAGTGAATAATGGAATGAAAATTTTCTAATCTACTCCCATGATAAGCATAAAATGTAGAGTGACCTTTTGATAATTCCTTCCACCTTTCCTCAGACGAAGATTGTTTGGCACTTGCAACTTGAAAAATTAAATTTGGAACTGCCACAGCCATTTGTGAATCTACCCTCCTCATTACAGATTCGTGCTGTAACATGAGTATTGATAAGAAATATTATGTTATTGATACAATAGATATAGAAATGCATAAAAATCATAAGCTTACACATTCTTTATCGACTGTTTTGACATGTATCTGCCTGAGACCCACTAATACCCAATAAAGCAGGTCTATGATGGCTTCTTTGCCTTTGTAAACATTGGGCTCCCTGAGCTCTTGGACCAGCACAACCAGAGGCGGCACACGCTCGATCGTTCTCCTCTGCAATGAAAAAAATCACGCTTAAATCAGCAAGTGCCGATTCTCCGGTTGACCACAATAATAAGCAAAAATTCGTGTATTTACCAGCGAGTCGATATCCTTAGTCTCGTTCTTGATGTACATTGGTGGGAAGGGCTTGAGGCACGTGTCGAAGCGATAGGTGTGGCAGGCTGCGACGAAGAGGGACCACTTGAGATCAGCAGCTCGGGGGTCCTTCTCGAGTACGTAGCGGAGGGCGTAGACCTTGCGCACCGCATCCTCCTGGCTGATGAACGCGTCGACGGTGCCCGCGGCGGAGAAGAGGCCAAACTCGGCGGAGCCCTGCTGCTGCTGTTCCCGGGCAGACTCGCGCTCCAGGCACTCGTCCTGTCGCTTAGCGCTGGCTAGGCACTCCATGCTCCTCGCGTTGTTGACGCGGCCCGGACGACAGGCCGTCGCTCACGTAAACCACGCTCTCTCCAATGTGCACCTTCCCTGGTGTAACGCCGTGCCCTCGAGGACTTAGCTGGTGCGTAGAAAAAAATTAAAAAAAAAAAAAAGACGAGTGCGAAGGCGACGACGAGCCGAATATATACGTGTCGTCGTCGTGTTTTCCTCCGCGCGTTTCTCCCTAATCTCGCTCGTCGACGTTCGTCTTTTGTTGTCGTCTGGCCGCGGGAGAGGGACACGTAGTCGTAGCAGACAGGCGCTGAGCCGATAGACGACGGCTGGCTGGCCAACCTCGCGGATGCCTATTGTGTACACTATCCAAATAAGCGCGTTTTTCGACGCTTTGCCATCGATTAAGAGAAATTGTTTTACCAAATAGCATATGGATTTTAACGGATTTGGGTGATTGAAAATTTTTTCGTTTGTACTAATTGCGCTTGGACGAGTCGACCGCGGCGCAAATGCTTGGATACGGCGACGCGCGGATGTAAGGTTGGTAAGATTGCCGTTGAGAATTTTAAATTTAAAGGGCTGTTCGAAAGCGGCGCCAAAGCGCATTGTTTAGATTATCTCTGTTCGTTTAAGATTATTTTGCTTGGGCGAAAGCTCTTGCGATTTTATCTCGATTATAAATATTTTGTTTCGAGCGCGATTTTACTGGATTATTTGGATCCCGCTAACTTTTTAATTTACCCGGAGAGTAACTATGTTACAGTTTGGTTTACAGTGCGTTTTAACTGTAATTTTTAGGCAAATTCATAGTCTTCAGAGACTTTCTATTTATTAACTGTTACAACACGATTTTTTTTTTATATGAAATCAACGAGTTTGTTAAATTTGTTTTGAATAGTTTAACAAACTTATAAACACTCGTCTTGTTTCTCGAACTTCATGAATTTTAAAAGCGAAAAATCGACAAATCCGTAATGTTCCAAAGACTCTCATACACCAAGCTCTCCATCACTTTTTTAAATGGTTGAGTGCAATGTATAAGGCGCAAGGAGGCAACGAAGCGCAACCAAAAAAGGGCGAGAGAGAGGCAGTTACCCTTTTTCACCTTCAACCAGCGGCGACTCCCGCCAAAGTCTTTACAGTGCGCGGGGCCAACGGAGGGAGGAGAGAGAGAATAAAAAGTGTACAGAGAGAGTGAGTCTCGGACGGCGTCGGCGCGCACGTGCAAGAAGAGGAAGGGGAGGCGCCGGAGCAGCGCATGAAAACTCGCCGGCGACGATCGACTTTGGCTTTGGTTGTTGCGCGGGGCCTTTCGTTACGCCGCGATTGGCGGCACTGCGCTTCAATGTCATGCCTCAAGGTAAACTATCAATGACGTCAGTGCGCGCGCGAGAGAGAGAGAGAGAGAGAGCAACCGCCGCCGCCACGGCGGGCACGTCACATTTTATAACAAGTGGGAGTGGGCCTCTCTTTTTATATACATGTACACAAGTACACATATGCCTCCACGACACACAAGAGAGAAAGATCGAGACGCCGCTCTCTGACTCCCTATATACTCCGCCCCCGCTCGATTACACCTACTTAGGCGTGTGCGTGGCGCGGCTCTCTCTCTCTCTCTCTCTTTCTTTTTCTCCGTATACAACCAAGAGAGAGAAAAATAGAGAAAGAGCGTATTACACACGACGAGCGCTTCCTGTACGTGACGCTCCTCCACCTCTTTCTCGCACTTTCGTTTTCACATACACGAAAGAGAGCGCGATATTATGTGGGCTTTGCAAATTCACGAGGCTTATTTCAGCTTTAAATCGAGCTCTCTCGCTCTCATCGTAACGTTCAGGATGTAAGCGGAGAATGCGGTTATCAAAAGATTCCAGAGCGGGAGGGTAAAAAAGTCCTGCATCGCAGAATTGACTCTCGCGCTGATAACGAGACGTGTATACACACATACGAACACGGACAGACAGCGTATCAGAGACGGATAAGCGGTGAGTGGTGACTTTTGACGGCGCGGGGGCAGGGGCGGGAGACTAGTAATTTTTCCGCTGTTCGTAATACATAGGCGCTTGATCGGCAAGAGGAAAAGGGGGCAAGCGCAGAGGGACATGTGCGCGCTGCGCTGGTAAACCGCGAGACGAGAGAGAGAGAGAGAGACATGTATATACGTCGGTCGGGGAGCGAGCGCGCGGCGGAGGCGCCAGTGGCATGAGAAGAAGGAGGAAAAAAACAACAACACAAGAGAGCAAGTATATTGGCGCGGAGAAGGAGCAGGAGGAGGAGGCCGTCAGGGGACTTGGCGGGCAGGCAGGGGGAGGGAGAGAAGCAAGCGCAGAGAGAGTGAGTGGCGGCAGCGTCGGGGCTATGCTGCTCTCGCGCGGCGAGTAGGTGGTTTTTCAGTAGTAACAGTCCGTCCGAGCGTCGGCGCGCACAGGCATCGGGAAGCCCCCCTCGTCCGCAGAAGAACTGCAGCGCGGTGTGCAGAGAGGCGCGCACGCGGGGAAGACCGGGCGGCGGACACGCAAGAGAGAAGGAGGACAGCTCTCTCGTGCGGACGTCGGTGTCAGTGCGCAGTGCTGCTGTTACAAGCCATATACACACACGTCTGTCGGCGATCGCGGGGGGGACGATACCGAACGGAGCCGGAGTTGCATACAACATAAACCCATCTCTCTTATCCGTCTCTCACTCTCCCTCTCTTTGGGTCGTCTGGTACTCTCTCTCCCTCTCTGGTGTGTTGTCGGCCAGATGGAAAATCACCGAAAAGCCCGTGCGCATGCCCAGCGCGGGGTGACGTCACGAAAATCGTGCTTTTGATCGGGGCGCGCGCCGCGAGAGCTGCTCCGTACTTGTCCCGCACGTATACACGTACATACGCGTTTACTTTGACACACGCACAATCAGACGAAGAGCAGAGGGAATCAAGTACGATTACAAGTCTATATAGCCAGAAGCGGTGGCTGCTGCGGCTACTGCTGCAGAAAAGAGGAGTCTGCGCGTGTGTGCGCTTTTCCCTCGCGGCCTCTCTCCCCGTGCCGCCCGCGCGCGCGCGCGCGCCAGCTTCTGAACGACGAGCGAACGAACGAGAAGTGTGCTGTGCTCGGTGTATGCGCACAGCCGGGAGCCAGCAGCGCCAGCGCCGGAGGAGGAGGAGGGAGGAGGAGGTGGCGGGCGGCGGACGACAGTGTGTGCGCTGCGCGAGCGGGCGCGCGTGGACCCGGAGGACAGCCCTCGTCGCCGTCTCCCCGACGACGACGACGACCAGCACACCGCAGCCCCACGACACACGACCGAGCCTCAACGGCTCTTCTCTCCCTCTCGCTCTGCTCACGGCCCAAGGAGAAGGATAGAGGCTCTCCTCGCGGCGTACAGTAGGGACTGCACACTCGAACGCGCTCTATCGTGGAATATGAGCGAGGCGGCCACCCGGAGGCCCTCCCACCTTGTGCCTCGAGGAGCGCGTCGACCGAGCGACACCAGGATGCAGCCTAGCCTGAGCCAGTGAGAGACGACGACAACAACAGCGACGAGACAAGAGAGAGAGCTTGCGGTGTGCGCCGAAACAACACGGAGAGAATCCGGAGCCAGACAGCAGCAGCAGCCAGCTGAGAGCGGTGCGCGCGTGACACGACCGGCCGGTGGAGGCTGTAGCCTTGGGTGAGTCGAAATTCCATTATAGAACGCGCCTAGCTTTGCCGCCTCGACTTTTTGAACGAGACACACGGCATAGGAGAATACCGGGGGGGGGCAGGGAGGGAGGGGGCCCAGTGTATCAGGCCGTCCTCGTGAATCTCTCTCTCTCTCTCTCTCTCTCTCTCTCGGGCCAGTGCGTGTGCGCGCCTTGGCGGCAGAGCGGAGTCGCGAGAGGGAAAGAGGGACGGACGCGATGGCCTTCGGCCGCACCAACGCGTACACACACAAGAACGCGCGCACTACCACGTTCTCCTTGCCCCTCTCTTTCTGTCTTTAGCGCGTGTATACGTATACTCGCTGCTGCAGCAGCAGCTGTGTATGTGTATTGCGTGAGTGCTGCGTCGCCACCGCCGCGATGACTTCTCTCGCGAATCGCGCGAAAGGGGGACCCCTTGCTCTCTCTCTCTCTCTCTCACTCTTGCTGCTACTTCTTCTGCTGCTTCTTATATGCCTCGCCCGCGCACACACTCGTTGTCGCGAAGACGCGAGAAACGGAGAAAAGGTTATATGCCTGGGGAGGTCGAGTGTGCTCGAGTATTGATCCTGAATTATATCGCGTCAGTAGGTCAGCGGCACGCCAGGCCTCACCCCCGCGCGCGCCTCTACAGCCTCTAGGAATACACTGGGGCAACCCCTATTATCACCTTGTTCGCATGCTAGGCCCTCTCTACGTCTGGGGCCCTCCTTCCTCATCCTTTGAATATGTGGAATTTTGAATGTCAACGTCGTTTTTTCTTTTTGGATCCTTAATAAGGACCTCCCCTTCCCCTGACCCTAAATCATAGAGGACTTTTTTTGCGGGTCTCTTGGTTTTTCTCGCTGTACACCGACGCGTCCGAGGAGAAAAAAAAATAATGTCGCGGGGGACCTGATTTTTTTTTAAATTCTTTTTTGTCGTGTTTACTATGATCTTGGCTATCTCTTTCTTTCGCGTGTGAACGTGTTTACGCTGATGTGTTCCTCGGCGATATACTGTTAATTGGATTCGCTTTTTTTCCTTCCTCTTCCCCCTCCTCCTCGCAAGACTCTCGATACAAATAATTCCGATGTTCTACAGCTAGGAATCCGGCTTTCGGATTATTTAATATCGTGCTCATGTATTATTTATCCCTTTATTACCGGGCTTTTGAGAAAGAGAGAGAGAAAAAAGGCAGGCGAGCCTGTCTTCTTACGTTTTATTATTTCTTTACAGCCAGTCAATAAAATGTTAAAGAAGAACACACGTTCTCTCGCGTCTTCGTCGTCGTCGTTGTCAGCTGCTGCCGCTCTATTCTATAGCTCGGGCTCTCGCAAAAGTGCACACACAATAAAATTGCAAATTACAATTGCGCGACTAGACTAACACACATCCATATGCATACGCGCGTAATACCGATGAGTTTTGATCAAAGTTCTCAGTGCTGCTTGCCTCTCTCTCTCTCTCTCTCTCTCTCTCTCTCTCTCTCTCTCTCTCTTGACATGTTGTTTTCTATGCCGGGAGAAGTCTACCAGTCCGTATATGTTTTCAATTAAAAGCCTCCGGAGTCTGCGTCTTATCGCGCTCGCTTCTCTGATGATGGAAAAACAAAAAAAAAACTA
Organism: Anagyrus pseudococci; assembly: GCA_030522585.1. NCBI lineage: Eukaryota > Metazoa > Arthropoda > Insecta > Hymenoptera > Encyrtidae > Anagyrus > Anagyrus pseudococci. The sequence goes on along the minus strand of JAPYYQ010000756.1, from coordinate 15,903 downwards.
ACTAATCGCTTCGGCTATGAAAGTGCAGAAAAGTTCGCTACTTCGCGCAGTACTGCCAACGCAGGAATTTCCGAGTCTCTCAACGTATTCCGCGTGATCGTCATCGTTATCCGCACTGTCTCCGCAGCTTTTCCCTTACGACTGAGACCATGTGACTTTGCAACACCATTTTCGCTACATCAACCCCGGAGCTTTCGAAAGCCTCCGGCCCTCGAGTATACTCGAATCCGCCAATTTATCCAACGAAAAATTCCAGATGAGAGGGGTACACGAGCAAAAAAAAAGGTCGAAAAACGCGGCTTCAACACGTTGTCCTCGGCGACGAGTAGAGTCGCCGAAGGAGAGAAGGAGAAGAGGGAGAGAGAGCCTAACCGCCGTCTCGTCTCCGCCCGCGAACGTTACGTCAGTCGAGTGTTATGTCGGCGCTGCTGCCGCGCGAAAAAAAATACATACACAGAGAAAGAAAGAGCGAGAGACACGAAGTATAGAAAGGGGGAAAAAGAGAGATAGGCAGAGAGAAAAGAAATTCGCTCGGGGCGCTTGCCGCGCAACAGCCGTGACCGGGTCGCGGCCCCGAAATGAGCGGAGGATCCTTCTCGGCCCAAATATTGACTTTCCGGGAGGGCAGGGGGAGTAGGAGGGAAGGCGCCTACGCTCTCGCTCATCCCCCCCTACCCTGGCAAAGGTGTGCCAGGAAAGGTATATCAAAGCGTGCTGAGCGAGCGTGTGCGTCTGTGTGTACAGCCGCAACCGGGCGCGCTGGGGGAGTCCCCGTGTCCCACTGTGCACGTACCGTTACTACTTGCCGAGCTTTTCTCTCTCTCCCGCCAGCCAACCCTCTTTCCCCCTGCTGTTCTATGCTACTGCTGCTCAGAGCCAGCTGACGCGCGGAGCCTGCGCTTGTGAATTAGAGGGACGAGCCCCAGTTTCCTTTGCCCTTACCTCTCGCTCCCTCGCTTGCTTTTTCTCTTTCACCCTCGTGTTTTATCTGTCTATCTCTTTATCCGATCTTGCTCTCTCTATCTCGCCTACACCCCACCCACTCTGCCTATTTGTTAAGGAATCCTTTTCCTTCCTGCTTTTCATCATTTCACCTTCTTTGATGTTTACGTAATTGCGCGTTGAATGAAATCATATCCGAATTACTGCTTATCAAGTGATATTTACTTTTTTACGTACCTTTTTTTTGACGATGGCAAAGGGGAAGGAAGCGTTTTTAATTATAATTTTTTTTCTTAAGGTATAAACATTGTCCAAGTGCTTAATAAATGATCCATCATTTTGTTTTGTTGTCGAATGCTCAAAATCTATATATACACACATTGTATACGCATGAATTGTTTATAAGTAATTCAGATGTTAGCTACACTTATCGTCGATGAGTTCATTAACAGTCGAACAATCCTTGAAAGTATCGTTCACCCTGAAACTCATAATTAAAAGGAGTAAAAACCTTTTTCTGTAAACAAAAACAACAGACTCGTTTCATATACACGTTTATATTAAAAGAGCTACTTTTATGAATATAATTGAATTTTATTGTTTAATTGCAGCTTTAAATATTGACCGTCGAACTTGAAATAAATACTCGAAAGATATTAATTGCACCTAACCAGCAGGCAGCGCGTAAAGTTTGCTTCTTTATTTTTTTTCTCTCTCTTTCCGCTTCCAAGTGCAGAGAGAACCTGCACAACTAATGTTTGAGCTTTGAGAAAACGAGAGCATACAGCAGACTTCCCCGTTGCCTTTATAACGACTTACCGAGAAAAAGAAGAGGGAAAAAAATGTAAAAACAGAGAAAGAGAGGAGAGCACAGTGTCGAATAACGAGGCGTATGACGCACGTAGTGAAAATCGATATTTTTTTCGTAACCTTAGTTTCAATGATTTCTGGGTGAGAAAGTACATTAAGAATCCACGAGGCTTACAGTCCACATAGAATTTGGTCAAAGTGTCTCGGACACGTTGAAGGCACGACAGAGAAAGAAACTCTTATGTACAGGCGCGCGCGAGCGCTTGTGTGTATTGTGTGACGAAATTATTGACTTTCCGACGGCGTAGCAATTACCGTTAATAAATTAATAGACGAGACGCGATAATCAGCTGAGGCGCAGGCGTAGACATCGAATTCGGGCAATTTAATTAAGCCGATTATAATTCAAAGCTTTAGAAAGATGTACAAAGCGGATGTATGTACTGATAATTCGTGTGCGTGTGAATTAAAGAAAAAAGGTCCCAAAAAGATGAATCGCGTCGGAGTGGGTTAGCGGGTGCGTTGGGAGTCCGCAAAATCCGGGGGGAAAAAAGCCCCGTTGGAATTCGTACATAATTTTATTGACTCTTTGGGGGGGAGGAAGCCGAGGCCCGGGCACGCCAGGCTCTCGCGTTTCCATGCTAATCTCTCGAGCCGCGCCGTCGTCCTCGTCGTCGTTGACTGGGAGAACGAAATAAAAAAAAAAAAGGAAAGAAAAACGCGTGACTGTATTGGTATGTATGCTCCTATCGGTTGCCTGCGTTGGTATTGGGGGGCGCGTGTACGTGTAGACACTGTCGTATGATAATCATGCTATCGATCTCATCCCTGGAGGCCCTCTCTCCTTTTTCGTTAGCGAGCACCCAGCGACGCTGGTTCCTTTTATTTTTTGTTTCCCTATAAAAATCGATGTCGGCCCCGAGGTGTAATAAAATAAATATCGCTTTTGGCTTGTCGAGCTTTCGGTTTTGTGGCTAGAGTCTACGGTATTTTTTTTTTCGTTTTTTGGTTACTATTCTGAAATTTCAGTCATATCGTCGGGACGTACATTGAGCGCGGAATAACGTAAAGTGCCTTTTAAATTTGTTAGCTTGATTGTTGGGTGTAAAAACGATCCACTTCTTGTATTTCAATGCTAATTGTTTGCGCTGGTTCTCTCGGCCTTTCGAATAAAACGTACAAATTTTTTTTTTCTACGACGATATTAAGAGAGCGTTTTCTTTTACCAAGATGTTAAACGCGAGCTTTTACGATAAAGAAAGCCTTTTCCATCAAACGTGCTCTCGATAAGATCACGAAGATCCTTCGAGGCCCTAAAAACACGTCATGTTTAGACACGCGCGCAGCGTCAACAGCACACAACTATAACGTAGCCACAACAAGCGTAAGCCTTATAATCATGATGATTAGAGACAGCTTTTACTATCCACGCGTCGACGTTGTCTCATCGCACGAGCATTAAGTATCTATCGCGTTCGGTACATTTTCATTGTTTTCCTTGTAGAGAGCTTGGCATTTCGAGCTGTGTCTACGGTTATGTCACAGCCGGCTGCCCCTGCCCCTACACATCAATAAGATTACACTGTGGCGAGAGAGGGAAAAGGAGCAGAGAATAGGGATCACGTTTCATTTAGCTGACAATGCTGGAAAATTAAAGAAGACAAACATTCGTGCGTATACAGGTATACATACGTATGTACCGGCGAGCTCGTAGACACGCGGCCGTAGACGATTACGACGACCATATGTTCGCGAGGTGAGTTTTCCTTGCGAAGGATATAAGAAAGCGCGGAGGGGAAGGGGGAAAAGAACGCCAGAAACGCGGACGCGCGAAAAGGTAGCTGCAAAAAGAGAGAGAAACAGCAGGAGAGAGAGAGAGAGAGACGGTATAACTTGGAGAGCTCCTTTTCTCGCTGGAAATCTGTTACAAGGTGACATTTGACTGTACGCGCCGACTCTCCGCACTTGTATACGAGCGAGCGAGAGAAAAAGAGAGAGAGAGAGAGAGACTGACTTTGGTTTTCTCTCCGTCCAATTATCATCTCTGCCCGACGGCGGCTCCTTCGACTCGCGCTCAAACAGCGAATCCTTCGGATCGTCGAAAAGCCAGCAGTATGCGCTCTCGCTTATCTGGCGCGTGGAATCGCCAAGAAAAAGAGAGAGAGAGAGGGAGAGGGAGAACCGTTTTTCTGCGGCGCTGCCGGCACTCTCTCGCATGCCGCTCCGCTGCTGCTGCTGCACGCGCGCCGCGACCTTCGAAGGATCTTTTTTCCGCTCCCCCCCCCCTCCCCGCGCCGCCTCCGCCGTCACCGATGCCCCACGGCTCCGTGGCTCTTTCGCTCCTTCTTTCGCCGGGCACTTTTGTTTTTGTTTGGACTCCGCTCTACCACCACCCCCCCCCCTCCCCGCCACCGACGACCTCTTCTCCCCTGCGCACACACCCTTCCCGCGCGTCAGTCCTCGCGAAAACGAACGGCGCGCGGAATATTTTTCGCGAAACGACTCTCCGTGATTTTTTCTTCTCTCCTCTTCCTCTTTCTCCTGTTTTACTCGCCCTCCCTCCCTCGTCCCTCTTGGTCCCGCTTCGTTTCGTTCTCGGTCTCTTTCTCTTTTTCGAAAAATGCGTTGGGCAGAAGACGGTGAAAACGAGATTTCAGGAGGCGCAGGAGAAAGAAGTATGCGGTGGCGAGACGGCTGCTCTGGCGCATATGTGTGTACATGTATACAGATACATAGTCATTCGTGTACATGTGTGCGCCAGCGCCGCGGGGCAGCTTGCGTGTGTGCACGCCCGGCTCTTCTGCGCCTCTTCCTCCTCCTCATCACGGCTTCTCTCGTTCCCTCTATCTCTCTTTTACTCGCTTGCTTGGACTCCTCTACTTATATACTCGTGTATGCCGGCATCGTCGTCGTCGCCGTCACACCGTCGTCGACGCGCGTCTCTCGGCAGTAGTCGCCATCTGCACGAGCATTTTGTTTACTTTCGCGCTCGCGCACAGTTCCGACGAGTCGCATCGGTAACGTAGAGAGGTCTCTCTCTCTCTCTCTCTCTCTCTCTCTCTCTCTCTCTCTTTACAGTGAATTTTTTTATGTAAAAGTTTTTGCCTCGGGTTTGGGCTTTTCTAGATGCTGGACCATTTGGGCATTGCTGGTTTTAGGATATTACGTAGGAGAAGGTGATTAGGTGACAGGTGTATCAAGGATAATTCGGGTACATGGATCGATTCATCTTTTTTTGGGTGAAAATCATTACCATAGTTGTTGCAGTGTTGATTTTACTAAATCCAACATTTACAATATTAACGAGCTACCATATAAATATACGACTCGATAAATTGACAGGTTTTAATTCACTTAAACGTTAAACTCCCGAGTAAACGTCTATATCGTTCGAGTAAAAATCATTAACGACTTGGCTACGTAACTTCTATATAGTGGCAAAAGTTAAATGTCGATTTCATAATAATAGCCGATTAAACGCGTGGATATCAAAATATATAGTATAAGCAGCGTTTGGCATCGGCGATCATCATCGTTTCATTGCCTCGGTCAAGAGAGGAAAAGCTGCACTTAGAAAAGAAATAACGCCGAGTTTATTCTTTTTTAAGAACCTGAATGAACAGATACCCACACAAACATACCAGCGGGCTTGTAAAAATAGCGTTCATTCATAAAGCAAGTCTCTCTCTTTCTCTCTCGCGAGAGAGTCGAACACGCATAGGTGCAGAGGCAAACCAGTCCACCGAGCAACATTGCGCGCATGTAGATTAGGCCCCAAAGGACCTGCAGAGGCCCCGCACGTATATCTCGCGCATATTCCCCCCCCCCATTGATCAGGAAGAATTTGCCCACACTAAATATACGCTCTCCCCCTTTCGTGTACGCGCGAACCGGGAAAGTATCGGGAGTACAGCGAGAAAGGAGAGAGAGTGAAAAAAAAGCACACCCAGTGACCGGCATCAATGGACGCGTCTCCCTCCCCCTTGTCGTGTAATTTTAACTCCGAGCCTAAATAAAGTTCGACATCGGGCCGATAATAAAGAGCCGGCGGGTGGATTTAAACGCCGCCGCTGCGCGCGCGCGCGTGTGTGTATAGCTTGGGGCGAGAGAGGGCGGCGCGCCGCGTCGAGCCGTCTGTTACTACTTGCCCCCCTCCCACCCCTGCGATATTATATGTAGGCCTTTCGCAACCGACCGCAATAGCGCCCCCGCGAAACGTTTTTTTTTTCGCACTTACGGAATCGGAAGTTTTAGTAATGTTAACTTTACAATTGATAATCTGTGTTTATCTTTCTTTCTGTCGTCCTTATAAGAGCGTAATAGTGTAGGGGTATGCAGCTTGCGTACTTGAAAGTTTATGGAAATTCCTCGGTGCTAATGTAAAAGTTGAAAGGTTGGATTGGGAAGTCGGGTGCGTGTCGCCATGGCGTTCTCGCGTTGACGATCGTTAAAAAATCGACGACGCGTCTGTATTTGTCGTTCGCGTCGACTCTTAATCGCTTATTGTAGCGTGTCGGTAATTTATTCATTTACGACAGTTCGTTATCGTTTGATACCTTTTTTTCCCTCCTCCCCCCCCGTTTTATTATCGATAGGCTCTCGAGCTCGTAACAGTCGAATTCAATATTTGAATAAGTGAAGAAAATTGAGGAGTTTGCACGTATTTTTAGTTGCTTTCGGGGTATAATTGTTGAAAGCCGCTTCTATAAACAGTTAAAATAATAAAATTCCATTTGCCCAGCGCGTCGTCGGGGTTAACGTTGCTTTAATCAAACGAAATATAATTGATGAATGCTTTAACCTTGCGCATAACTTTTTTTTTTTGTTTCTCTCGTCGCACGATAAAAACGGTGCTTTTCTAAGAAAAACACACAGAAACACAAAAATATTCATTAAACATTAGTACACGAATAAAATCTCAAACACTCCAACTTTTGTCCATTTATAATTTTCGTTTTTTTTTCTTGAGCCGATTTGAACACTGTTATAGATGATAATGAGAAAGAAGCTCAAACTTTCTTAGAAGACGTATTTCAGTACGGTAGTTCATAAAAAAAAAGAGAGACTGTTTACCAAACGCGTTCAATGTTACATACATCATAAATCAAGTTTTAGCGAAAATCGCACGTGAAGCATATGTCGTATCATTTTATAAAAACGTGAAATACACTTACGTCAGATGAATAAAGTCAACGGATTAGTTTAACAGAGTGAGAAAGATTATTGGCCGATGTATCTGTGTGTTTTCGTCGAAAAAAAGTAAGCAACCAATTGATATATTAACATGTGCATAGACCTGTTACGCTACTTTTCTTATCGCGATATGATTTATCTGTTTGACCAATAGTCAAGGTTACAGTTTCTATATCACTATCTCTCTCTCTCTCTCTCTCTCTCTCTCTCTCTCTCTCTCTCTCTCTCTCTCTCTCTCGGCAGAGTTTAACCAGTAATAAACTTTATCAAAATTGTACGTAATTCGGAGAATTTTTTTCTTCACCTACCAACTTCGTTCGCTGACTTTGTGTGCCTGATAATTAAAAACGAAGTAGTCGCTGCTGTATACCGCTACCAACATACGCGCAATACGCTTAGTCATTGATTAGATCAATCATTACACATCTCTCGTTTGCTTGGCTTTGTACGCGCAGCAGTAACACGAAATTTCCACGCCAATAAAATCGTTTAGCTAATCGCTCGATTGGAAAAAATAAAAATCCGCCGTTTATACGATCGTATCCCTTTATACGACCGTATGAAATCGAGAGGTATACCACGTGCGCACACACTGATTTCCGGAGAAACTTATAGCATCGCCTATGTGTAATTGTTAGCCGCAGTATAGCGTCTTCCAAAGAGCCTACAACGCTCTTGCGTCCCCGGTCATTACACAACAACAGCTCTCTTTTACGCGCGTCTGAGTGAGCGAGAGAGAAGAGTATATACTTCCGTCGCGTCTCCCCTCCGCCGATCAGATAACCTCCGAATCTCTGGCCGACAATGGCCCTGTCTCTCTTACGCGCTCACCGGGCACTGGACACAAAAGAGACACGAGAGCCGAGTTGTGTATACGTGTGTGCGCGCGCGTGTGTCCACCGACTAGCCGGCGAGATTCCGCGCGCGTGTGTGACCCGAACGATGACATTTGCCAGAGGCCCGATAGCCGCGACGACGACGACGGCGCGAGCAGTAGCCGGGCAGTCTTCCTCATATGCATCTGCGTAAGGGGAAGACCCCGCGCTATGGCAGAGTCTTGTTGTCTCTCTGACGTCCGCGGCGGGCGTCCGATCATGCTAATGCCGCACCGCCGCTCTCTCGCTCTATCCCTCCCTTCATCTCTATATCTCACTTTTTTTATTATTTATTCGAGTATTTATTTTACATTTTTTCTTTTTAATGGATACATAGCCACAACCTATACGCGGTAATAAATGTCCTTTTGGAAAGCTCGTCTGGCTTTCTTAGAAAGAAACCAGCATATCGCCAGGTTTTTGGGCCTAGCTGTGTTCGCCAAGCTTCTTCGCGCAATGGAATTTAAAATGTGAACGGCACAGCTTTGGCATTGTTGCTTCACTGTCTTATCCTCTCTTTTTTTTTCTTCTTTTTCTGCTTCTCCAGTTCGAAACAAATCGGATGGCCTTGGACTCGTAAGCTAATGTCGCTCAAATATTTGTACTCTTATTAAATAGATAACTCCTGTACAGCTTGACGGAGGAAAGTATGGAGGCGCGGTGGGGCGGAGGGGTATGGGAGAGGAGAATAACAGCGGATCTTCGTTTCGTTGAAAATTTCATTCGAGCGAATATATACAGCTTGGAAATGTAAACGCGTGTACGCATGCACAAATACAAGCGCGCGCGCACAGGGGCACACGCACACTCTTTGACTCATTTGAGAATTCATGCTAATCTTATCGGGGCCTTTATCTTTTAGTATTACGCCGGTTCCGAAAGAGCGTTATAAGTTTAATTGCCGTAATGGCAATAATAAGCAATTATCTTATTTCGTGATTAATCGTTGAATAACATGGCTGGATAAGTTTTGATATTTTATGTCAAGATACGTCTTGGCCACACTCTTTTTTTCCTTTTATTTTTTTTCTCTCTCTGTTTTGCACTCTCCCTCTCGCTATTTCTCTCGCCCTTAACGAGTTTATGTTTTCGAATGAAAATTTGTATTGTATACTGGCGCGTTGGACGTTTAATGTATAAAACAATGCCGAGTTTAAAAGTAAAATCTGTTATTTTGATTAGGCACGTCTAAATTTATTTCATTACACGCTTCGTTGATCATCTTGTACGCTCAAATTAATCGTCACCTTGACAATGTTTCATTTTTTCCTCTGATTATCGCTCGTGAAATGATTTAAAATTTGGAACGAACGTTGTTTCATTAAAATAGATAACAAAAAGAAAAAAAGAATCTAATACAAGCGACTGGAGAAGTTTTAAACAGAATGTAATGAATAAGTTTTATCTTACACGAATAGCATTGCCATCGATTAATTCTCTCGCATCCCGAAAAAGTAAGCGGGTAATTAAAAGCCAGATAAAATTAGTGCCGAAAGAAAAAACGTAAGGAGGGTGAAACAAAATTTTCTTTTCCTCTCCTACGACCGATCCCGTTCTCGGGCGGTTATTACAAACGCCCGTAGGAGTTAGTGTAACAAACCCCGTTGTCTTTCAACGAGGACATGGAGTAGCGAAAGAATCGCGAGCATTCGTGCTGCAGCAACGACTATAGCGAAAGAATAAAAAAAAAGTAACATCGCAGAGCCTGTAGGAAAGGGTTGAGAAAGGAGGGAAAAAAGTCAAAGGGCTGTAGGCAGCGCAACCGCCGGGTCGGAAGGGTATAAAGCGACACGCGCAATATGGTACAGAGAGCGAGAGCAGAGAGGTATAGCGTTGGTAGTGGTGGTGCTGCTGCTGGCGGTGTATAAGGGCCGCGTGCCCGACGGTCGGCTCTTATAGGGGTGGGGTCTTGGGGTCGGGTAAGAGAGCGAGAGCGAGCGACTAGGGGATTGCGCAGGTGGAACGAGAGAGAGAGGGAGCAAAGAATGGAGGTCTCGCACGTGGCGATAGGACCACGTGGTGGGCCCGCTCAACCTACGTCACCGCAGCGCTCTCTCTCTCTCTCTCTCGGGGGAAGTTTGCGCGCGCTCTTGCTTGTTCGCTGGATAGACGGACAACCTGTCCGCCCTCAGTCACCCTCCCCCTGCCTCGGTCCTCGTTGTCGCCGGGGTAAAGGAGGGGGGTGGCTTATTGATTGAGGGTGGCCATGGTCGTTTCCATGGCAACGTTTTTCCTTTTCACCTGTGTGCTGTGTGCAGCCGCGGCGGCGGCGGCCGCGCGCACGCTCGCCAGCCCTCGCTATACACCCCTTCTCGCTCCTCCTGCCTCTCTTCGTTGGTTTACCGGCACACGCCAGCCCGTGCCTCTCTTTTGCTCTGCCGTGTGCTGCTATCCCGCAAGCAAAGAGACGAGCCAACGCGCGTTTCACCTCTACATTAGCAGCAGCAGCAGTGGTAGCGGCAGCGAGGAGAGGGCGGCTGCGCTCACGCGCTTCACCTGCTCTGTTCTCCTTTCTCTCTCTCCCTCGAACCTGAGCTACCACCACCAGAGTAGAAAGAGATCGAGCTGGAGAAAGAGTCTGGTAGAAGAGGAGGGGCTGCTACCCTCTTGACTCTGTTTTTTCCTTCGTTTTTTCTCCCCCCCCCCTTTACTCTTTCCCTTTCAGGCTGTGTGTATGCTCAGGGCTCTTTGTTGCGCCTGTTGCGTGCGCGCGCGCGCGTGTGATGTGTTGTATGGGTCGAGTGGCGCGTGAATGGGACGCGCGAGGGCGTATTGGACTCTCACTCTGTATAGGTGGAGCGAGAGAGAGAGAGAGAGAAAGGGGACGACTTGATTTCATTGGGTTCGCGTGGGTGTAGACGTCGAGTCGACTGTATGCGTGTCTGTGTACACGTATATACAAGCCAGCGACAACGCGCTGATGATGATTGAAAGCTTGCGGGCTTCCCGGGAGTTGGGCTTCCGAGGTCACGGGAGAAATAAAGAGAGAGAGAGAGAGAGTCGTAGAGGGAAAAAAGACTTGGGGGCCGACTATTACACGCTCGGCTGCTTTGATTGTCTCTTATTCTTTCGATGTGCTTTCGACGCGACGTCGAGGAGAGACACACTCTGCTTATCATTCAAATTACCAGGCTTATTTTCGGTGTAGAGCTGTGTGCTCTCCGAAATCTCTAACTCGGCCCCACTATAACTCCCCCTCCTGTCTCTGCGAAGTGATCTTAATCTACTGGGATGGAGATTTACCCAACGTTGCCGCGGAGGTGATGCTCTCCGTGCGTATAGAGAGATCCGACTATTTACAAGCCACACGAATGACAAAGGTCTTTGGGCAGTCGGCTTACGCGTCGGCCGACGCGAGTCTAGCATACGCCGCTGAAGATCGATGACCTGTTAACAATGCAAACCAGAGAGAGTTGCGTAAGCGTCGTCGCGGCGTGTGTAAAGGGAAAAAAAAAGCGAGAGACGACGCTCCTTTTCTCTCTGCCTCATTCTCATCTGGATGAATAGTAAAGTATACACGCGAAGTGAAATAATCAGGTCGAAAAAGAAGGGGGAAAATAATAATTCCTTAGGACTATCAACGCGACCCTCGGAAGCAAGCCGAGAACACCCGGAAAGCGTATGCAAATGCCTTTTGGTCGGGATTCGATCGGAGCCGATAAAGGCCGCGAGAAAGAGTATAAGAGCAAGGGAGAGAAAGAGAGAGAGCTTACGTATCCTTGCAAGCTCGAAAGGCCAACGGGTGTACTGGCTGACGCACGAAGTAAGCTCGAGCCGCGGTCCTCGGAATTATCGTTTGATGATAAATCGAACTGTATATATACAACTCGCGTACACTTGGACTCAGGGAGAACGAATAGAGGAGCAGAAGGATACGGGCAAAAGAAAGTGTGGGTTGTTACCACGCGAATTTCCGCAGTTTTGCGAGAATGCCGTAAAAACGTTTCATAAATATTAAAGCCGATGTGTCGGTAGAGCGCCAAGCAAGAACGGGGGGAGGGGTGGAGAAAAGGAGGTTAGCAAGGGAGCACACGACAGCTCTCTGTGGCCGAATGTATATATGTATACATTCGTGCGCGGCCGAAATTCGAGCGCCCGCCACGCGCGAATCGATACACGCGACGACCCGGCCTGTTTCGTGACGAGCGTACATTAGCCGAGAGAGAGAGAGAGAGAGACAGACAGAAAGCCAAGGTCAAGTGTGCGTGTGTGTGTGTATGTGTTATTTGAATGGATGGCCGTGTGAGGGTATTGTTGCACGTGCGTGTGTGGAAAAGGGGAAGAGAAAAGTGGAGATAAATTTTCTGGCGTGTTTGTAGACTCGCGCGCTTCCCTATCCTTTCTTTGTCTTGGAAAACAGAAGGCAAAAAAAAGGAGTAGCGAAGTTTCACTCGCGATCTCAACGGTATATATCGATCGGCCTAACGCGATAAATTGTGTCGTGGGCGAAAAGGATTGCAGGGGAGAATCGAGAGCTTGTGCAGTTGAAAAATTGCGTAACCTTAATCGTACGAGAGAGTGAGAGAAAGGAGTAGGTGATAGGCATAGAGGTATAGCACGATAAAAACTTGCCTCTGGCGACGAGTAGGAGGATATAGTGCGGTGCGCGGGGGGGTGGGGTGTATAGGGTATATAAAGGTGCAGCGGTCCGGTGCGAGGGCTGTTCGCCGAGGCGTAAAAATACACTAATAAAGAGAGAAAGGCCGGCGCAAAGGGCCGATCTCGCTCGCTTGCCCACACTCTCTCGCTCTTTCCACGCCTCTGCTAATTACAAACTATCTGTCTCGCTCGCTCGCCACGATACAGCTTTCGCTGTGTTTTTTTTTCTTTTCTGCTCTAATCTAATCTAATCTAAATCCCAACTACTCTCCCCCCCCTCCCGTCTTTCTCTCTCTCTCTCTCTTATTTTTCCTTCACACTCGATAGTTTTATCAATGATGTCCTCTGCAGCTCGAGCGCGCGCAAGCCCGCTAATCCTGCCTTTTTGTTATTCGATTAGAGTCGACACATACACACACGGGAGTCGTACGCACGCGTATAAACGCAGGGCTATACGTACGTATACACACACATACGCGCCTCCTTTCTTACGCTCACGCGAAAAAGGGATAAGCTTTTCTCTCTACTCGCCACACACGTCGGCTCGTTGCGTCCGAACGCGCGCTTCGATGCTCACCGATCGAACGCCCCTATACGTTCGATGCCTCTACTCTTTTTTTTTCTTCTTTCTTCCACGACCACACACATCCTCTCTCTTTCGCCTAGAGCTCTCACTCTCAACGATCCCTACAACACCAGCCGAGCTTTTTACGCGTGATTGGCTATTTTTGGTTTTTCCCCCGTCTTTCTATAACCTTATCAAACTCTCTCTTTCTCTCTCTCTCTCTCTCATTCCCTAATACTTTTCTCTGTGCTTGTTTATTAATCCCCAATCAATTTGCACTTAACACGGAAACTTGGAAACATTTATAACGCGCGTAAAAGCCCGCTTTATGGAGTGATAATTCCTTTCTCTATACTTTTTCAAACACATCAGAGAAAAGAATTTACGAGAGGCTAATCGCAGGCGTCAATGGAGGGAAAAAAAGAAAGGAAAGAAAAGAAAACTGTTTTTCTTTTTTTCGTGGTTGCAAGAAATCGTTCGGGGGTAGTTGTATGATGTATAGAGTAGGAAAGCGCACGAATCACACCCCTTTTTATCGGGGCATGAAAAATTCCGTCGGTGTATATCTACAGGCATTGCGGGGTACGCGCGTCAACGCGACGGCGCTTCGCTGACGACAAAGCTGTGCCTCCCCCTTTCCCTTCTCTCCCTCTCATTGGGTGTCGCAGAGCAACGCGCGAGGGTGAGGTAGGGGGCAGGCAGGTGCCCACACACGTGATTGCCGCGCAGGACCGAGAGAGAGAGAGAGAGAGAGTCCAGTTGCTCGTTTGTGCAGTGTGAGAAGCCCCTTCCTCCCTCCCAATCCTCCCGGATATGCGCACTTTTCTTTTTCCGTCACGCGCGCTTGCTCCCGAGGAGAAACACCCACACGCAGAGGGAGAAACACGCACAGGTGTATACGTCAGCCGGCAACAGAGAATTTGTACTTTTTCTTTCTTTTCTACTTGCTGCACACCATTCATTTTTTTTCTCCTTTTTTACCAAGGAGAGAGAGAGAGAGAGAGAGAGAGAGAGAGAGACGACGAGAGCGCAAGCTTCGATAATTCCTTTTTTCGTTGATTGCCGCTGATTATCTCGGCCGCGCTTCTCACTCGACCTGTCTCTCCTCTGTAACTTAAGTCATTGGACTAGGAAGAGATGGAGTACGGGTTATAGGGTCTATTTAAACGCTGACATTTCGCCTCGCGCGCTAAAGCTCGGGGAGGAAGGGAGGGAGTCGAGGCGCTTCAATCTCAATTTCGCGAATAGCGGAGCGCGCGCTATTTTTGCGGTCGCAAGCTCGCCTCGCCTCGACTCGCGGCTAATGCAAGATTCAGTCGATCGATGATGATGCGCCCCGGCTCTCGTTAATTATGAACGGATGGAGCAAAGTTAAGCGGAGAGCGGCAGGGGGAGTGAAGGGGGGGAGCGAGTTTTCGCGCGCTGAAAAATCGCTAGCTTTCAATTTGATTATTTTATTTTAGCGGAGTGAGAGAGAGAGAGAGAGAGTGCCGGAATGGATTGCGCTCTTGAGAGTGATTAATTTGATTTGGCTTATTTGCGGTCGTCCATTATAGAGAGAAATTAATTAGTCGTGGGGTGATGGGGATGTGAAGGAAAGGGGAAAGCCCGTGCTGCTGGCTCGTGATTGTCGCGCGCGCATACTTCTCTCTCTCTCTCTCTCTCTCTCGCCGTTAAAATTGCAGTTAATGTTTGGCGAATTTGCATAAGTGATATGCGCTTTAAAATTGGATATAAAAACCTACGTATACGCGCGGCAACGACGACGACGACGAAGCCTGTCCCATTTCTCGGATGACGAGTGCGCTTGATCGAATTTTTCTCGTCGCTCTTCGCGTCTCCTTTTTTTTCTTTTTCGTCCAACTATTCCGAGGGGAAAAAAAAGAATCGGCTTGATAAAACTCCTTTTTCGCGACTTAATTATTCCGGATTAGGACCGAGGAGGACTGTGACCTCTCGCTAAGTCCAATAAAAATATTATCCCTTTTGGCATACACGTAAATACGTATATACGGTTAACACTCTCGGGGAACTTGTCCATCAGTCCGAAGTTTTGCGACGAGGAAGCAAATGAAATTGGCTTACCCGAAGTTATGTGTCCGACCACTGCTTTTCTTCGAATTCCTCCGAAAAGCAGTCTCCAATCCCCCCACTCGATAACGCGTCGGCACAGTCCGTAACCACCTCGGCGCCAAATTCCAAGTGCGCAAAGAAAATAAATTGATCGTCGCAAAGAGCCACTTAACTCCCTCCCGTTCACCTGCGCCGAGGCGGAAGCATAAACCTTCCTTCCCAACCCGATGTATAGACCGAGAGAAAGAAGAGCGGCTGGGCGGAAGCGGGAGGGGGGTGGTGGTCTATAAGTTGAGTCGCATCGTGCACGCGCATAAATTATCGATGCGAGTCGCGCGATATTTTCGTAGCTAAGCTTCTTTTATTAGAGCGCGCTATAGCCCCCGAGACCGAGGGAGTAAGGACCGCGCGCGTGTGTGCATCGATTGTCCGAGAGCGTTTGAGCTTGAACGCGAAACTTAAGATATATCCCCGTCGCTAGACTGCATTTACCGCTGTTTTTCCGCTCAAGGCTGGCCCTACCCCCGCGAGTTTTTGTTTATGCCTGCGTCGCGCTCGGCAGAGACGTACATATAGTTCTATATGTTGTAATACTTACGTCATCGACTGTCAACGCTTTCAGAGCTTTTGGACGTTTGTCGTTTTTACTTCATCTTCTTCCTTTTAATTGTATAGTAGGCAATAACAGAGGTGTATAGATATAGAGCCCTGGGCACATTATTATTCGATTATATCAGCTGTAAACAGTATCCCAAAAACTACCTTTTTAACAAAAGGTGTAAACTTTACGGCAAGTTTGAAGCATCGACGTTCAAGCTGTGAAATCATAAGCATACGGCAAAGTTT
>JAPYYQ010000755.1:0-55188 GCA_030522585.1 Anagyrus pseudococci | reverse complement strand
AAGTTTAATCAAACCAAATAAGTGTGCAAAATTTCTAGCCGATAGGTTAACTCCTTCAAAAGTAATCGTTGAACGAAATTTATAACACACACACACACATACATACTCACAGACTTTTTGTAAAACACATTTTTTGGGTTCAGCAACCTTCAAAACGTCTAGAAAACCGAAAAAAACGCAATTGAAATTTTTCACCGTTACAAAGCTTTCTCTTTGAGAAAGCAAAATTTCAGTTTCTTAACTGTATTTATTCTATATTTATCCCTTCAACAACCGATTAAAAGATTTATTTGTTCATAATCCAGAGAAAATAAAGAATTAATATCAACGACATTGATATGACGTTTATTAATTCACGTGCTGTGGATTGAACAGTTCTGTGCGTATTGATAAGTCATCATATAATTTTTTTTATCATTTAATTTGCAAATTCAAAGACTAATTTTATCATTAAAGAAAAAGCACAGTTTATACAGTTGGGGCACTCAGATACAGACATGCGTCCAGCAATATGGCGGACGCCGCCATATTCCTGGTAGCGCCGCCCGCGCAATTTCAATTGCATTTTTGGAAACAAATTATTTAGGTTTTGCCTATTTAAGTTTTGAACGATAAAAAAGGGGTTAAGATTATAATTGATGGTTAAAATATTTATTCATTGTGACTGTATAAGTAAATTAAATGTAAATAGGTAGAAAAATTTATAAATTATACTTTAAAACCGAAAATAAATCATAGAAATTAAACATGATTATGCCTTAAAATGTTTTTTTCTTTCAAGTTCACACATTTGATCAACTATCCTTTTTTTAATCAACGATCTAAAAAGTTAAAATTTTATTTTTCTTACGGGATCAACCATAAAAGGTGCGATATACTGTGATCCAAGTGCGCACTCGATACATATCACTCATGTAAACCTATAACAGAAAATTGTAATTTGAATTATAAGATAGTAGCACAGGTAATATTGATGAGATTAAAAGGAATAAGGAAAAACAGTAGTTAGTCATTGCTAAAACATTACTTTTTTAACTAAATACGTTACAGTCAGTCAGTCATTGTTACAAATAGAATACATAAACACTCTGTGTTAACAAACAATATATGTACGATGAACAAATAACGAAAATCACATGTTCTATGTATTTAATAATATACCTAATTATGATTTAAAATAATGTATTTTGCATGTCCTTTTTGAGATTTAAAATTCCTATTTATAAATTTTAAAGTAAAAAAAAACCTCACACGGGCATATAACTTTAATAAATACGAATATGGAAACTCGCTACAAGGATGGTAAAACGGAATAGTTAAAAATAACTCGTAGAAACTACGAACAACAGAAGGGCACGGAAACAAGTCATAAAACCTTTCAAAGAATAAATTTTCAATACTTTTCATAAATTCAACAAATGCTTTATCTGGCAGATATAGTTTCCCAAATAGATTTTCTTCTGTTTTATCTAATGTTCTATAATAACAATAAACCGTGTTTTGATTTAACGAACGTCCGGCGTTCGCGTATACTTCACAAATTTCACATGTATGAACGTTTAAACATTTTTTTATAAGATATCCACACACGTACGTGAAAACATTCATTTCAGTTATATTAGATAACTCATTATCGTCTAAATCGTTAAGTGGAAAATTGTCAAAAAAATTATTTTGATTATTTTCTATTTCAATTGCATGAATATTATTATTAATACAATCAAATCTCATTAATACATTGTCAGAATCTTCGATACAGTTACCCATACTAATACTGGTATAGTTTATAAAAAAGAGTTTTCTAAAACCATTTATAAACTGTAGAGGAGTTGGATTTCGAGCATTTCCATTGACGGTACGGATTTCACCAAAGAAACATTCAAGAGCATCCTGATTCAAGCGGCGAGTAAGTAAATGATGAAATCCAGCGCGATTGAGTACATTCCATAACCCAATAATTGAATTAATGGTTATTATCCACCCCTTTTTAAATGATAATTTATTTGTCAAATTTTTCGAAGACTCATCTGGTAATTGATATATTACTAAATTTCTTATATATTGCTTCATTTCGTATAAAAAATTTAATTGAAAATCGGATCCCACGAATGCTTCTTTATGTTTTTTGCTGCTGTTTATGGAAGAAGAGTTAAGCATATCAAAAAGTTCGTCAAATTTGCGAATGAATTGCGATGTAACAAATGCTTCGCGAGGTAAACCATTAAAAGTTACTAATAATTCAATAGACGAAGCGACAGTTTTACTCAAGACCTGCGTTGCCAATTTAACTTTCATTCGTAAAAAATTTGATGGCTTTATGTGATTTTCAGTCAATTTAGGTGCTGGAGGATTTTGCATCTTTTTTCCTACTTCATAAACTTTTTCAACATACTCCCAGGAGGTAAAAGTTTCATTAATGCGAAAGTAATTGGCCATTAAATTATTCCTGGTTGCTTTTACTAAATGAGGAACATCAAATATGTAAAAGTAGTCTTCCCCGTCAATGGAAAATGCCGAATTTTCAGTTGTGACGCCTAAAGAATTACTCAATTGCATAAAATTGGTACCCATATCGCTGACTATCGCTACAATTCTTAACCCTATATCTTTGGCAAATCTTATGCAACGTATCACAATATCTTTGACAGAGTTAAACCAGCTTTGAGTGTGGACTAGATTATAAAAAATAGGTTGTTTCCATGGACTATTTATGCCACGCAGCATTCCTACCATAGCGCTACAAGCTGGTTTCATTCTTTTTATCTGTCCTATATCTTCTAGGCCAACAATTTCGTCGCGTCTATTGTCGTAATTTAAAAAAGCTTTTAAAGACATTTCGTCCAAACACAAGGTACAAAATTTATCTTTTTCTTCTAAATTAGAAACTTTCATTTGCAAAATATTAAAAGTTGAATCCTGTATACCAGGACGAAAATCAAATTTTCTCGTCAGTCTTTGTAAACATCGTACGGATGCAAGCTGAAAGTTTTTTCTCAATTTTTTGTAGGCTTTAGGCCCTGAGTAATACAAATTTAAACAGAAATGCTTAAACTCTTTTGAGTACCTTTTTCCTTTTAGCGATCTGTGACTGTTGTCAATTTGAGCTTTTACAAATTCTGCAGCTTCATCTGGTACCAGTTGAGTAATCAAACGATGAATTTGATCACGAGTCAAAGTAATGTTATCTATTAGGAATTCTCCTTTTTTTTGTCTTCTTGTCACCTTTGATTTGCGTAGCCTTTCAACTTTCTTGCGTAAAGCATCGTTTTCTTTTCTTAATTTTGTTTTACGAGGAGTGTTACTTGACAAACACGAACTAGTCTGCGTTCCAATTGTTCTCTTTGAAAGTTGATTGGATACTTCTAAAATGATTTAAATATTCATAATAAACAATAATCAAAATATAGTAGTTAAGAAAGTTTGTTTGTAAATTAAATTTCCTTATCACTATGAATAGTTTTAAACCACAAATATTCTTATCAATAATATATTTTAAGCAAAAATTTTAAATGCTTGATTTTTAAAAATGAATAAATTTAGAAATTCAAATGATCTTGCCAATAAAACAATAAATATATATTTTACCTTTTGTCAAGGGGCTACTCTTTGAAATATTAGAAGAATCATGTTTTGATGAATTTGCAGAATCGTCAAGAGTAAGATAATCATGATCCATCAATAAATTTACTTGACTACCAGAGGTGCTACACGTGTCATGAAAATCTGTTGCACAAAATAATGCTATTTTATATAATTACAAAAGATAAAGATATTAGATCAATATAATTTAAAATTTAACCTTCGTTAACAAACAATAATTCCTGTTGAGTCCCATTATCAGTGTTAGTTGAATTAATTTCAAATGCTTCTGTGGATTCCTCTTCATGAACAATAGCAATTGCAGGCAAGTTGTACATCCGAGGACAAGCATTATCATGCAATCGATTTTTTAAATCATTTAAAAAATAACAGTCATCAAAATGATTTTGACAGATTCGATGCTTGTTGTACAACTCTTCAGGCGTTAAGTGATTTAAATTTTGCCCCAGCCCGCAAGCATTCATCCACTTGATACATCTAAGATAAAAGAATATTTTATTAACTAAAAAAAAATAAACTAATACCTATAAATATTTATTACATACGCGGCGGAATGAAAATAATAAAGGTTAGGTTATTTAGAAAAGATAAGTTAAATGGTTACATCATTCAATATAAAGCAAGTTCAAGTTTTACTTGTCTGTTGTTAGATAGACAATTTGAAATACCTGTCAGCGTTCTTCGGAAATCTAAAAAAACTTAAACCTGTTCCAGTACGATTCTGGCAATTGATGTAGGCGCAGCGAATTCCACCTCCTTTTTTTCGCATATTCATAAAAAAATCACTTTTACCTTATTCTCACAAGTTAAATAATAAATAATACGAGATTTTACGCTTTGTACTTCAAAGATATTAAATTATTTAGCAATACATCGAATGTAAACAATTCAATCAGCTGTGTGTGCGCGGGCTGACGCCATATTGCTGGTAGCGCCGAGCCGCACATGCGCAGTCAAAATTCCTGGACGCTTTTTCAACACAGAGTGTCACAACTGTATAAACTGTGGAAAAAGTTCAAATGATCATGTAAGAGCAGTTTTAGATATAAATGTTGGAGTTGAATCTTGATTAAATTTTTTATAAAAATCTGAGTTACCAGAAATTATTGAAAAAGTGAAAATTTTAGCATTGAATCATGATGAAAAATTAATATTAATGTCGTTGATATTAATTTTTTATTTTTTCTGGATAACGAACAGATAAAACCTTTAATTGGTTGTTGAAGGGAAAATGAAAAATGGCTATCATTTTTTTATTTCTTAATGAAACTTTATGAAATTAATTTACAGTAAACTTGCTAATTATAGCTGTATTTTAAGCTTTACCTGACTGAATTATCATTAAAAGTGTGTTCAGAAAAAAATGGCAAAGTTTGACAATTAAAAGTGCTTTGCCACACTTTTTAAAAATCGCCTTTAAATATTAAAGCTCTCTGGTTAGGTGCAAAGTATGCTTTGAAAAGGTCTTCTCCATATGAACGAACCAGAATTTCAAGCAAGTGGCTAAAAAAAAATGATATGAGCCGTTTTCTGTAATAAATTAATAATAAAAATTATTCACTCCTACAAATGTTGGTTTAAAATGTGATAT
Source organism: Anagyrus pseudococci (assembly GCA_030522585.1). Classification (NCBI taxonomy): domain Eukaryota; kingdom Metazoa; phylum Arthropoda; class Insecta; order Hymenoptera; family Encyrtidae; genus Anagyrus; species Anagyrus pseudococci. The sequence goes on along the minus strand of JAPYYQ010000755.1, from coordinate 49,997 downwards.
TTTAAATTTTCTAAAACAAGTCGCTCGTTCATATGGACAAGACCTTTAAAGCATACTTTGCACCTATCCAGAGAGCTTAATATTTAAAGGCGATTTTTAATATGTATGGCAAAGCACTTTTCATTGTCAAATTTTAATAAGAAAACTGATAGTTGAAACTGATAGTAGATGAAGTTTTTATTGGTTATTTAATAAATAGAAATGAGGTGAATTCGCGGTTGAAAATCCGAAGAAAATAAATGTGAGTGAGGATCCGGTATTTTATGTAGGTACTACTCATGTATTTGCAGCAAGTTTTACAAATCTCGATGATTATTCAGTAGAGTTGAACTTTTTGATTTTTCAAGTAACGTTGGTGGTAGACCTGCCTGCCGTACGAAGAGTGTGCGCGGTTCTTGCGCTGCGCTGCTTCTAAGTAAGCGCTTTGCAATATCATATCAAGCGCTATACGAATACGAGGATGACGGCAACAACGACCGGTTGTACATACACGAAGCCTACGTATATGTATATAGTTAGGTATAGTAGTCGGAGTCGGAGTCGAAGCGAGTGAAAGGTAGCAACTGTGAGAATGAGAGAGATAAAGAAAGAGAGAGAGAGAGAGACAGCTACATCGTTGCTCCTCAGTAGGTCTAGCTGCTGTGCTCGGCACTACCACAGGTGCATTGCCTTGCACCGTCGCCGTCGCCGTCGTCCATCGTCGCTCCGCCGTGACGGGCTCTGGTCGCTGCGGGCACTGGGTACGTGTGCAGGCAACAGTTTTTTTTATAAACCCAGCTGCGGAAGCACGAGCAGTCGGCCAGTAGAGGCCACAACCGTTACTATTATCATATCGCGACGACGGCTTTGCGCGTTAAATAAAAAGCAATTGTCTCTTATAAGCTGAAGCTCAGGCGGCCACTTGGCCCGCTCCGATACAGTCGGAGGTCGGAGCAGCAGCAGCAAGAGCAAGCAGCCGTTGGAAAAGTGCGACCGGCAAATAGTCTGCTGCAGCTTGTAGCTACAGTGAACGAAAATCCATTCAGGACGGAATTGGAGCTGCTGCACATCTCCCTCGGGCACCTCCCCCTCCCCAGCTTCTAGCAGCGGTGCTAACATCTTGACACGCGTCTGCATGTGCCGCTGATCAAATAGCTACTTACTACGCGTACGTTTACACCGATTGTACATCGCCGAGAAGTGCTCACGAGGATTTCGACTGCTCTGAGCCACAGACAGAAGCAACGAGCAACCTCGGCAGTTGTTGTGCTTGTGCGCCCTATAGCATACATACAGGAGGAACAAGATCAGCGAGTGCCGTTACCGCTACGCCCAAAAAACGAAGGAGAAAAAGCTCCAAGATAAAAAAGACAACAACGCTGACGGCGACAACTTCGACAGAGAAGAAGACGGCGAATATAAGAGAGAAAAAGACAAACGACCAGCGTGACGACGGGAGGAGGAGCAATGTCACTGCTACGGGCTTGCAACAACGCTAACGCAGCTAGCTAACGTACAGACACATATATATAGTTGCTGCTGCCGCTACTACTCCGAGAAAGAGAGTGAGAGAGAGAGAGAGAGAGAGAGAGCGCTCCGGGCCTCGCGGCCGCCATCGCCGCCCCCGCGCCATCGTCATCAGTCGGTCGGTCAGTCTCACGCTGGCCTGCGGCCGTTTATTCATCTTCCTTTGCGTCTGCCGCAGCCAGTACCGACACCGCTTTTTATACCGCCGTCACTGATGCGCGCGGAAACGCAGACGTGCGCCTGCTGCTGCTCTTCTGCCTGTGTCTGCCCCCGCTGCCAATGAGTCGGCGCTTGGTGCAGCCGCTATCAAACCCTTGACTCCTCCCTTTACATCGCGTGTGAGAGAGCGAGAGAGAGAGAGAGAGAGCGAGAGAGAGAGAGAGAGAGAGAGAGAGAGAGAGAGAGAGAGCGAGTGCTGAGACACAGACGTAACCTCAACTCTCCGCGTGCCAAGAAGTTTGTGTAGCGCAGGCAGACCTCGCGCCAACGGGACGAGATCAAATCGCTTGGAAACAGCAAAAGTGTCAAAAGAAAAAAAAACAAAGGACTCTGAGGAGAGTTGCGACGTGCTCTTTGTTCCACTGCTCCTTGGCTAGCTAGGAAAGGCTAATGTAAGCTCTGAAACGCGATGACTCGTAATGGAGATTCAGCCGCGGTGGGCCTACGCGTTGTTGCCACCACCCCTACTATTGCCGCCACCGCTGCCACGTTCGCCCGTCAACCTACTCGTGCCCTTCAATCCGGACACTGACCGGAACGCCTTATTGTCGTCGCCATCGCAGTCGTCGTCGACGTTGCCGTCGCTGCTGCCGGCAGCTGACCTGTCAAAACGTCAGCCTACATCTGTGATCGGCCGGCTTGAAATAGCAGCAGCAACACCATCCACAGAACCATCATCAACCTCAACAGCACCAGCACCACCAGCACCACCACCAGTCGTAACAGCGGCGAGCCATTGACCTAGAGGATCGTCCATCTAACTGAGCGCGCGTGTAAGTGAGAGAAGGTGCGCGTCAAGTGTGTGTGTGTGTCTCTGTGTGTCTGCGAGTGTGTGTGTTTATACTTTATATTGTGCATGTGTGCCTCTACAGTGTCTCGTGCGTTGCTACCTCGGGTCTTCCCGTACCTCCTACTCTCCGCACGAGATAGCCGTTGCTGCCTTTTTCGTGTTGGAAAAATGTAAATTGTCGACTGGTACTACGCGCTAGTCATCAGATTCAAGAGCATTTTTCTCCTTTTTTTTTCAAAGTGCTCATCTATACCTCCTTTTAGTAATCGTTGAATTTTTTTATTGAATTCATAAGGCAATGGAATTACCAACCTTCTATTACTCACTCTGATGGACAATTGGCAATAGCAAGATATTACTTCCAAATTTTACATAGAACAATTGATAACCAAGATAGCTAATTGGAGCACCATGCAGAAAAGAGAAGGTAGAGACAATCGTGTGGACAAGGAGGTACAACGTGCAGGTGAAAGGAATAGAGATCAAGAAGTTGACAAAAGAGCCTCCCGAACTAGTGCATCTAGGCCCAATATGCATACCTCTCGACACAGTGTTACTTCCACATCAAATCTACTGATGGTTGGTCCCAACTTTCGAGTTGGAAAGAAAATTGGCTGTGGTAACTTTGGAGAACTACGACTAGGTAAATCTATTATAAATTAAATATTCACTTGAAACTTACAACTTATCAATTTTTTTATTACTCATTTTAAAGCTATATTATTTTATGATGTTAACATACAAACTTTTATCTGTTAATTCTTTAACTTTACAAGTATATTTGTGTATTACAATTAAATTTAAAATTTGTTCAACATCATTATCCATTGAAAGTAGACATTTTTTTAAAAAATAAATAGTTGAAAATGGTTCAAATTTTCTACTATTTTTTTCCCGTTCTCTTTGTTTGAGTATTCTGACTTTCTAATGAACTCTTGCAGCCATTATTAGTTTTTAATTTTTCATCAACTTTTTCTATTCAATTTGTCTCAAGTATCACAATTAATCTTTCTAAATGGAATGTCAAATTTGTCACTACAGTAAATGAACTCTGCAAAAAGAAGGAAGAATTGTAGATGCCTTAGAGACATCGGCGCTTTGCCATTGCGCTAAAATAATTTTTTCTCAATAATTTTTTGCAATAAAAATTATAATAAATCCGCGTTCTTATAGGTGTGCGTCAATATAAACGCTCCAATACTTCCGATTCTGTAGCAATTTGCGCCTGCGATATTTGCTTTCGAAAAATTTATGAATTCTTCCTTAGTTTGCGTTAATTGCGAAAATGTATTGGAAATTTAAATTTTATAAGCTAGGCATGCGCTTTCATGGAAATGCGTGTACAACTACGTAACATTTGCAAAAAGATTATTAAGACAAAGTTTTATTTACGAGATCGCTAGTTAAAAATTGGTACTAAACAATTAATCTTCTCTCTCTCTCTCTCTCTCTCTCTCTCTCTCTCTCTCTTATCTTGTAAAGCATTCTTTGAAAATTATTCATCATACAAAAAGCTAATTTCAAATGATTGCTTAAACAAATATTGGTTTTTATTGGATAAAATTCTTACAAAATAAACGACTACACATGTACCATAAAATAAAGTAATTAAAAAACGTATTCTTCAAAAGCATTTTCGATTATAAGTAATGCTTCGTAGAAACTGCGTGAGAGTTTGGTTGTTTAAGGGCCTATAGGTATAGACGTTTCGACGCAAATTTGTATAAGGCTCTTTCGATCGACTAGTCATGCTTATGAACAAGTAGCAACCTGTTCGCGCTGACCGTGTTCACCTGGACATGCACCTTTAAAGCTGACTTTCACTACGGTCAACGTCATCAAAGCTTCGTCGCCGTCGTTTTAATAAGGAGAATAAGAAAGAAAGAGAAAAAGGCATAATCGAAATTTTAAAAACAAAGGTCCATACAGTAATGTGCTTGTTTTTGCTATGTTTAATTGTATAACTGTACAAAAAATTGCTTATAATTCTTGATTAAAATGATTTGAAAGATGAAAGCATTGTACATACATTACATCAATCAGTTGTATAAAAAGGTTTAAACAAACGAATCATTAATTTTACGATACAATGTGCACCGATCTATTTTGCCGCCGTAACTATATTTTATTATCATCACTATTTCAAATGTCAATTTTGTTTGAAATTTTCAAGTTATTTTCAAGTGGTTATTATAAATTTTTAAAAATCTACGTGTAAACGTTTTTGAAAAATAGTTTTGTTTATTTTCTCAATAAACCAAAGGATTAGAAACAATAACAATGTTTGGAGCAGCGTAAAGTATTATGTTTAAACTAATAGGTTTTAAGTAAATACATAATGTAATAAAAAGCTTAGATTAGCAAACAAAATTACCAATGAACTTAACCTACAATCGTGCATGTGAATTATTGTCTTTAGAAAAGTAGACGCGCATAAAAGTTTGAACTATATACAAATTAGAAAGATTAACAACGTGGCTTAGTGACTGGACTCGATGTGTGTATTTAGAAATGTACGAAATATTTTTGTTCTTTTATTAATGAAAAGAGATGGTAATGTTAGGAAAGAAGGTATAGCTGAGAAGCAGGAGGTGAAGAGGTATGAAGTGAAGGCTGGAACGAGGTAGATGGCTGCGAGGCTGCGCGAGCATGAGGTAGCTGTGGCAGCTCAGTTTATTCTCGTGATCGAGATAAGTAGGCGTACGACGACGCGCGCAAACACTTGGGTACCCTGACCCACTTTTGTTTTCTTCCGCGCTCTTCCCGGCAAAAAGCCTTTATCTATATCTAGGTATCTTTATTTTCTTCGTTTCGTGACTTTAACAATCCTACGCTCTTCTACAGTTTTGCCCGTTGACCACCATCACTATTCCGCACAATTGTTTCACGATAAGCGTCAATCTGTTTGTTTACGATTATCTCTCGGTTACTACCTTAATGCCTACTATATGTATACGTGCACAATAATAGACACTTTTTCTATTTAATCACTTTTTATCTACTGCATTTCAGCAAGAAAAAAATGAAAAATTTCCTTAAAATTATTTTCATCAATTAGAATGACAGTACGGCTATGTCTATTAAACACGTTCGTGTATTATTGAACTTTGTGTATGATAATGTAGGGCTTGGCAAAAAACCATGTATAAATTTAAGAATTTACGTAATGCTTGATCTATAAATATCCAAGTTCTATTATAATTCGTAAATTTGAATGAAAATATATAAAATTTTAGCTTACCATTACTAAAGCGTACACTTGCCATTAACTATATAGAAGACAACAAGTTACAGGAATAGTATGTACTGAAATTTGCTTGTGCTCTCTGTCGTGTTGGCTTTATAACAGGAGCAAATACAAACGATTTGTTTAAATATTAAACCACGGTAAACGCATTTGCTTGCATGATGTTCGGTACAAGACAAGAGACGAATTTAAGTAATAAATGATATGTGTCACAATCAAAGCTAACAAAAAAAATAAGAAGCAAACTTGAGTTTTCAGGGAGACACTACGTTTCTTATAAAATGTCCAAATTTATACAAGTTGCGTGTATAAATTTTTCAACACTTTAGCTGTAAAGTCTTGATGAAAAGTACAATGACATTAAAATTCAACATTTCTAGCTCTAATACAACTAGTACAACGACTTTTTGTGTATTGTCTAGATATTTATAAAATTAACTTTTTCTCGAGAAAACGTAAGAATGAAACGAAAGAGGAGTTCAAAGAAAGGGGAATGGATGGGAAGGATACAACAAATGTCAACAAACAAGTTTATTTCTATAAAATCAAGGTAGTTTAATATTAATAAAAATAAAAGGCAAAATATAAAACGTAGAATAGGAAAGAGTCTGAGTACTTTACTTGCATTGAGATTGTTCACGCATACCAACGATCTCTCATATATATCTGCTTGCGCACGGCGGGGAGAGAGCCGTACGTGCTTAAATAGAAGCCGCTCAATCACAAACTCTCGAGTGCACGCGACCGCAAAAGGTTTCACGGTCACATGCTCGATAGAAAATCTAATATTTTGCCGGTATCCGACTACGATTCTGATCGACCGCGGCTTGCAGGCTTTCTTTCGAAATTTTTTCATCCACAATTCAAAATTTTATAGTGTTTTTACAAAATTTTCTCCAGGCTGTAGTCGTTGATAATGATTACAATAAAAATTGTAATAATAATTATAATGGCATTTTCACGTCTCTGATCAAACAAAAGTCCATGCATAGGTATATATTGGATTACCCGAGTACAAACTAATCATTTAATTTTTTTGTCGGCCCACTTGTGTTTCACTGAATCATTTTAACATTCTTCTTAAAAGTCTAAACATCCATGTAAATATTAAAATTAAATTAAATGTCATTTTAAGTTTATTAATTGGTTTTTAATTTTCCAATAGAAATAAAACATTTTTCACAATTACATGCAAACGAAATATTTCTTCGCTAAATTTATAAATTAGTCAATTTTCATTATAAAAAGCTTTAAATTCGGAAAATGATGTTGAATGACTATATGAATATTCTTTTTTTACGTTTTACTTGACGTACGTTTGTTAGTTGACAATAAAATATAGTACCTTTAACTTTAAATCCATTTTTGCGTAACTTTTTAATTACATTCAACTAAATAGATTTGTATTTTTTATGTTATCTTGTAATGTTTTTTTTTTCAGGCAAAAATCTCTACAATAATGAACACGTAGCAATTAAAATGGTAACTATACTCGAAATTTTGAACAAATGTAAAACAATTTGATACAGATATTTTTTATTAAATACTTGTTTGCAGGAACCAATGAAGTCAAAGGCGCCACAACTTCATTTGGAATATAGGTTTTACAAATTACTAGGTACACATGGTAAGTTGACAGTCTAATTGTACAATTATACGCGATTGCAACGACAGATAGTACTAAAATTACCAATGAAATAAGCTTGATTTTTATTAAATTTTAACCTATCCAAATGATTTGTAGAAGGTGTGCCCGAAGTGTATTATTTCGGACCATGTGGCAAGTACAATGCGCTGGTTATGGAGCTCCTTGGTCCTAGCCTCGAAGATCTTTTCGACCTTTGCGGAAGAAGATTCACCTTAAAGACCGTCCTCAGCATTGCCATACAACTCGTAAGTCTTCCATTGTAGTTTTTTGTTTCTATCGACTAATTTATTAATTTACACTAGAATAGTTTAGCGTTCGAATTTCATTAACATCTGTTGATTTAGCTTCATAGGATAGAATACGTTCATAGTCGGCATCTCATCTACCGGGATGTCAAACCGGAGAATTTCCTTATCGGACGAAGCACTAACAATAGGGAAAAGATCATCCACATCATTGACTTCGGACTAGCCAAAGAGTATATAGACATGGAAACCAATAAGCACATACCTTATCGAGAGCATAAAAGTCTGACGGGCACGGCGCGTTACATGAGCATCAATACGCATCAAGGGAAAGGTAAGCGACATAAAACAGATGAAAAGAAAAAACGAGCAGCAATAAAATTTGTTCAAGCACGAGATAGATGCTTTAATGGAGAAACTATTAATTTACAGAACAAAGTCGACGAGACGATTTAGAGGCACTTGGACACATGTTCATGTATTTTCTGAGGGGTAGTTTGCCGTGGCAAGGGCTAAAAGCCGATACTTTAAAGGAGCGATACCAAAAGATCGGTGATACAAAGCGCGCCACGCCGATCGAAGTGCTCTGCGAAGGCCATCCCGAAGAGATGGCTACGTATTTGCGTTACGTTCGCAGACTTGATTTCTTCGACACACCAGATTACGAGTACCTGAGGAAGCTTTTCCAAGATCTATATGAACGAAGAGGTTTTCCTAGCGATGGCGAATTCGACTGGACGGGAAAAACCATGGTAAGCGTAAATCGCAATACTTGTTGCATCTTTCGTTTCTTGCACGTTCTTTTCTTCTCATTTATCATCACTACATTCCTTTACTTTGGCTTGGCTATTGAAAATTTTTTAAATGAATCGAGGCAATAATCTTCCTTTACTCAAAGCATGCTCATGAACTTTTCAAGGCAAATTATGACGAGCAAGCACAAGCTCAAAGCAAGAGAATTGATAAAATTAAAAAGTAACAGTAAACCAAACAAACATAAGAGCGTTGCACAGCAAGTTGTCTACATAAATTTGCAAATTGTTTTTATAAAACAAAGTTTACTGAATTTTTCAACTTTGCATGCTGCCCAACAATCAATGTACGTCCTCTAGCCACCAAACTTTGCACAGCTCATTGCACTAAGGATGGCTGCTCCATCTCATATAGAAAAAACAAAGTCAGATAAGGTTTGTACTTTCTGTCGGTGTAGCATTACAGGAATTTTTCAGCTTGTTGCTTGTGAATGACGTTTCTTGCAACCTATCACTCCTTTCAACTCAAGTATGTTATTACATGGAAACTGAATAACATATTATTTCTTCATTGATGAAAATAATTTATCTTCTTTCAAGTTTTTAATAATTTCATAATTTTTATGTTGTTTTTAGTCAACACCAGTAGGATCATTGCAAACTGGCCATGAAATCATTGTTTCACCAAATAGAGACAGGCACCTAACAAATTACAAGGTAAGACAAATACTTATAAAAATTTTTATGCAGCATGCAAAACTACAAGCTGATTAATTTTTTTATCCTTTATTTTGGTTGTACAAATAATCGCATGAGAATCCATTGAATTGATACAAAACAATTCGATTAATTTTATTTTAGAGACTTAAACCATGATTTGCATAAATTTCTAAAAACAAATAAAAAAGAAAAGAAAGAAATAGCTTTTACCTTGAATTATTGCATTTTCTTATTAATTTCACTGATCGGAAAAAATCATAAAATATCTGACGTGGTGGAAAGGAATCTGATGAGGAGGATGACGATAATAATGAGGAAGATGTGATTCTTATGAAGAATGAAATATATTGCATGGAAATGCAGGGCAATTACGTAAGCTTATTTGATAAAATAATTGATATGAAATTGAAACGTAAAGCGTAGGCTAGCGGTAATTAAATAGTTATGGTATTAGCATATTTATATATACATATATATACTCATTAGATTAGAAAGTAAAATTATAGATTGGTCTTTTTTTCTTCAATAACACTCGACCCTAAAGATATCACGTCTCATATCAATATAATGATTTATTAATCTCAAGTATAGTAATATCATCACATAATATTTGTAACTTAGTAACGAAAGAATTGATAAATGTTATAAGAAGAATAAAGTAATAAGCAATTTTTATTACAATATCATTCTTGTGCAACATTAATTTAAAAATCAGCTACGTTATTTATGGAAAAAAACTTTATACGCCGTTTCTTTAAAACTAACTCGTATCGTATGCGACGCTGCGTCGTGCTTATTCCTTCAGGACGCAGCTGGTGGCGGGGTGGGCGGAGGGGGCGGTAAAGGGGTGGGTGCCACATGGCCTGATGCTGTGAAACAATCGGATGCTGGTGGCACCTTGACACCCGCAGACAGGCATGGTTCCGTTCAGGTGAGTCCTTATCCCCTTCACCATATTAATGTTCATTTTTTTTCCATCAACTTGTACACAACTATTATTACTGTTTTTATAATTTATATATTTTATTCAATTTATAATTTACAAATTTTGTTATTGTATATACATAAATGAAAATTTTTTCTCAATAGTTTTTTCAACCGTCGTTCATCTACCCAAATATTTATTAAAAATATTAATATTTGTGTATATTAAGTAAAAATAACTTTTAAAATTGATTCTAGTAGTGTATTTTACATTATATACTTTGTGCAGCATAAGTTGTTATTTAATCAATTTATCATGGTAGACATTTAGGTCTTTGATACTTGAAAAAATAAAAAAAAATGCTATTCTACTTTAACCTGCAAATAATCTTCCATTTTATTTTATAAAGGTATTTTATTGAGTGTTTGTACGCTTTAATTATTTGATGCTTAGCTCCAATAACCTGACAAGCTTTTAGTATGAATATATCAATGCTTACCTGGATAGAAATGTTTTTACATTTATTAAAACAAAAGACTTTTATAATCCTTTCTCATCTAATATCTCTTTCAATTTGGCATGTAAGCATTGTTGCATTTGATTATAATAAATTTGTAAATAATTTATTCCTAGTATTTGTTTTAAAAGTCAATAAAAAATCAATACTGACAAAGGCAATATACTTAAATTAAAGTGTTTGTCCTGATATATTGAATTTTTTTTTCAACTCTTCTCTTTCAACTTATTTGACAACTATTTACAAGATAATATTTTTATTTTACCGATCAATAATTTTCAATATATTGAAATTATTTGTGTAAACTTATTATTTTTATTTATCTGCATAATTTACAATTTATTCAACAGGTTGTATCTTCAACCAATGGTGAATTAGCAAACGATGATCCTACAGCTGGCCATTCAAATACACCAATTACAGCTCCTCCAGAAGTAGAGATGATAGATGAAACCAAGTAAGTAAATTCGTTAAATCTTATGCTTTATTTTATTGATTTTTATCTTCTTTACAAGGTTGAATGTCAAGTTGAATGGAGTTTAAAAGGCAACAAACTATTATCATTCTTTCACAAACTTTCCATATAATTTTACATGCGTAACATTTTGTTTATTCCATAAAACTTACTTCTTTTTATTTCTTTGTGATGTTAAACTACAAATTTATCATCTTTGATTATAGCTTTAATTAAATCAATGGCAAATTGCATGACTGTATATGTTATGCATGATTTAGATTTTATACACTTAATCATGCTCTTTATCATTTTTCCTTTTTTTTAGATCATCGCAAGTATTTGTACTTGATAAGTATTTAGATATTGAAAACTGTAGAAAATTATCAAATGAGCGGTTACGTACTATACACGAAGCTTACAGAGATGTACTAAAAACGTACACGTGGCCAGTTCGAAATTTTCTCCTAACAAATATTGTAACAAAATTAGAACAATTAAAGAATTCAAAATCTAATCGTTAACGTTCAATTCGTAAATGTATTTAAACGTGTACATAGTTGAATAAAACGTCTATTCATAACGCTGTAACAAACTTTAAAGAAAATGAAATTATTGTTTAGTATTAAAGAACTTTTTTATTCACAATTATTACCAACTGCGAGAAAATCAATTCTATATTTCCTATCGCAATTTTGACAATACATGCAATATTGATTGTAAAAGTTTCAAATAAAATATCAAGTGGTTTGTCAAATAAAAGTAAAAGAATCAATTTTGTGGCAAATATACATTAAAACTTTACTGTATTTTCGATATTCTATTGATCAGGTTGCATGTGATAAGCTACAGTTCGATGTATAGTTATAAAAAGTTGTCAATCCGTTGTTAAATAATGAAGAGTTTTAGCCCACAAGTTGGATTACCTTGAATCACTTTTCGACGTTTTCACGCAATTTACCTAAATTTTTGTCTGCTTGATCGTATATCTGTGTCTGTGAATAGAACCTTGGTATGGAACTTCGATATAAAAAAGTTCGGATTCATTCTGCGCCAGTAGAAGCCAAGCCGAAAAAGAAAACGTTTCTAAGTTCCATTAGTATTTGCTTGATTTCCAGATGCTGCTGCTTTTTCAAACGAAGGAAGAAGAAAAGTGGTCGGCGAAAATGACTGAGTACTACAATAGGTCTTGAGAGTACGACGTTACAGTGCACTGATACAAATATTGGTGGCGGCGGAAGTGCAGTCAGCCACGTGGATCGACTGACAGCCGGCGCCAAACGAGGACTCATTGGAGGCGGTGCAGTTGTAGGCTTAGTCCGGAGTGATCCAGAACGCGAGGCCGTTACACTTCTTCGTGCCAGCAGCCACTCAGCCTCTCGTGATTCGGTGCTCCACACGACCATTACACTCAACACCACCCCAACCCCACCGCCCCTTTCCAATTGATCTAAAAGCCCTATACACCAAGTTGCATTTGTAGCAACACTTTGTATCCTTGTACTTTATTCAAAAGACATTCACCCAGTAACATATGCTCACGACTCCCTCGCCCTCCGCCCGCACACAGACACACAAACAAACGCGCGACGCACACACACATACACACAAACATACTTAAACACTAAAACATTTCACACTATAGCCACATTACTACTTATTTTTGTGGTCTACGTTAATATGCTGCAGAGATATCAATACTATCATTTTGATTATAGTTATAATTATTAATGAATATTATAGTTATCCTATTATTATTATTATCTTATTTTTTTTTTTTTTTTTTATCATTATCATCCTTCTCGTGATTTTGATTACTATGATTTTTATTACTTATAATTTTTATGATTCTTATTTTATTACTACTATAATTATAATTGTATAATTATGGTTTTCATAATTCACAATTCTCCTTCCTCAACCATCAATCGACATTTCTATTTGATACACTTGTTTATAAAGTTAGTCTTTTACCATCGTCAACCGTTGTAATCGTAATTGATTTTAGTGCGAATCGTGTTCGCGTAATGAGTTGAATCATTGTTGGAAAAAATGTACCTCAATTATTTTATGAAACAAACAACTCAAACTAAATGCGATTCATAATTTTAACGACTTGAGAATTTCGGTCAATAAGACCTAAAACACCTAATTAAAAAGAAATTTTCTCTTACGTGAAAAAATTTCTTCCAGGAATTGAAATAACTAAAATTTTACGAGGAATAAAAAGTAATTTTTTCCCTTGTCGCATATTTGTTGAGTTTACTTATATTTAAGATATAAATGAGTTATTTAAAGTAAAACATCTTTAGAATTCAAAAGAAAAAAATCAACGTAAACGTGCGTATACACCCTCTACTCGCGAACACACAAATACACTTCTATGAAGACAAAAAAAATTATGTTTGGATATGTGATAGAATTATAGACTCAAAGGTTTTTTTTAATTTGAACAATACTTTGATACCATTGACTATATCATATTGTTAATGATTACTTACATATTATGTAGATTTTAAAATTTTAATGCGTGGAAATGATTGATGAAATGGTAATTACATATTTGAGAAATAAATTTTTAGTTAAACATTTTTTTATTGTTTTTTTTAATGTTTATATATATATATATACATGTGTACACATTATGGAGGCTTTATTAACGCTTATGACTAATAAGTGTTAAAATCATTTAATACATCAATTAGTAGTTGGCTTTAAAAAATGGTCGAAAAAAAGTTACATAGAACTGCCTTGATAAACAGTCAAAGATGATAACGAAAAAAAAATTTTGCACTGAAAATTTTATGAATATAATTGGTATCGTCATTTAAAAATTGTTATTTTATACGGAAGTAATTGTTTATCTCGTCACGAGCGTATGTAATACCTGCATAATGGCGGAACAGATTTAAATTAGTGCATTGTAATAAATCGCCTTTAATATATGTCTCTATACAACATGAGCCCATGCAAATTACCATTCACGATTTAAAAAGAAAAAAAAAATCAGTGAAATTATTTCCGACAGATGTTACCTCCTTTCTACGTACCCTTACCTCAGTCCCACGTGCAGCTTTTCATAATTAAATCGGTTAACTAACAAAGTATTGTATAAAAATTATGCCTTTGTGTGCATTTTATTTAAAAAGAAAAAGTCAAATTGTTATATTTATTTTGTACATAACCACGATTACTTGAATATTTATGGTGATTGCATGGAATTTTAAAAGAATTACTTTTTTTAATAGACGGAAAATATATCAAAATGTAATTACTGTAATTGTCAATGTCATGATTTTCATTACTTAATTTATGTACATAATTGAAACGAAATTAATTTTAATTTAATTATTAAGGCTAAAAATTTAGATTAATTATGTTGTCTAAGAATGTTATAAAGAGGAGAGCGGTATACATCTAGATCACGGCAGACTGAAAAAGAACTTTACTGGACCACATAATCGCGATTTCAATTTGACGATTAAAGGTAAAAATAATTGTAATAATACTAAGATTAATATCGATAAGAATAATAATTATAAAGAGAATCCATTTTTTACGTCGCATATAAGATAAGACGATTTTTTACCATTATGTCTTGTATTTATCCTGTACTACATGCGTTAATTTTACTTGTGAAACTTTGAGGATGCTTACGTTTTCGACCATGTAAACCTCTCTCCTTTTTTTTTCTTAACTTTATACATATGTACACGTAGTAAGCTGTGATTGGTTCTGGATGTTAATTTTTAATAATTATGTTCTCGAAATGTTGTTTAACAAATAATTTACGCAAAAATTGAATTGTTCAATGTGTAACACTGACAGAAAAGAGGCACGTACACGGCGGTAAATCGCTTTGTGTATCCTTGTAAATAAAGTCGTTGTGTTGCAGAAAGCTTAAAGAGTAAAAAAAAGTCGCTATAAATCATCGTGCGTACTTTTTGTTTGCGAATCGGATCTCAGTTTCCTTCTTCCTTTATCAGTGTATAACATTTTTTTCTTCCACATACATTTTTTTATCTGCCTCGCTATATACTCAACTTTTTTCTTTTTCTTTTTTTAATTTTCCAATCATTTAATAATAGTTAAAAATACGAGGCGAATTAAATTATTTCTGTATTATTAATTTACAAAAAAGTTCATAAGTTTTCAATGTGATTGTTTTGATTTTTGGATTCACTAAACCTACCTATTTTCCTCATCTTGTGTCGTTTTATTTATTAAATTAAAACAAACTTTCATATTGGGTAGCATCAAGAGAATAGGATAAAAAATGAAAATATTTTTTTCTGTTACTTATTTTTTGTTCACATATTTATTTGTTGTATTAAAAAGTAATTATTTATCAATTTTTCATTATACTAACTGAAGTCGTTGAGACTGAACATCAATACTTTCAACAAGTCCTTTGCCCAGGACAAAAAAGTCTTCTAGCATAGCTGGTACATTCAAAACTAACTTATCTTTTTCTAATTTTTGACAGTTAATATTAGGAATTTTAAAATCTTTATACAATAATGCATTGGGTTTTAATAAAACTCCTATAATGTTGCCACCGTAATGGTCATGGAAAAATAAAGCAAAATTGTTAAAAGCAGTCTGAAATAAAATATTTTTAAATTATTAATTTTCATTGAAAAAAGTAAAATATAGAATTAAGTAAAAACATAAGCAAAAGTTTGTGAAAATTAAAAAAGAAAGGAGACTTAAAATGCATTGAAGTATTTTATTAAAATTGAATGTGCATTTAAAAAAGCAATAAATAGAATTTTCTATAACTTACTCTTAATTCTTTTAAATATTCAACTACTGGGTCAAAATCGAAGATTGGCATCTTGTCATTGAGCTGTTCTGTGTACAAATTTTGAAGTACTTTTGTCTTATTATCATCATTGTTTATACTTAAAGCCTCGAATCTACGTGAATTTAGTGAACTTTTCAATCGAATTAAGCAATCATATTCGGATAAAGGAGTTGTAAACAAAGATTCAGCATAAACATTCAGTCCATTGTACAATTGTTTTTCAAACACTATTAGCGATTCTTTTGCTAATGAGCTAATACGGTTGAGAATCATGGCATTTGGAGCTTTTTTCGTCCAGACGCTCTCTTGTTTGTCATAGGGTGTACATATAAAAAGCGCCGGTAGAGTATCACGATTTGTTCCAAAGAAATTCTCTACTTCTAATATCTCGTCAGCTGTAAGCCATTATATGTATATGTAAGTTGATTAGTAGACATTAGAAAACTACTAAATACAACGAAATTTTCATTATAGCTTACCTGACATTTCGTTGTTAAAATTAATAATTATTGGATCGTTAGTCCAGTGTTGGTTAGCAAATGACTCAAGAAATCGGAGAAATGCAACTTGTGGCGCCTGAGCAGGACTGTACGGTTCGGGGTTGAGATAGATTGAAGCCAATAAGAGTTCAACTACAATGTTTGGCATATGATAGTAATCAATGAGATGAGCGGACAGCCAACGTTTCGCTAAGCAGCAAGCGGGTCCAAAGCTTGGCTGCTGACTATATAATCTGCCAATAAGTGATGCATAAGTTTATGTGTTGTTGATTGCTCGGTGTATTTTTTTTTTTTTAATAAAAAATGCCTTTACCCATATAATGCGCCAGTAAGTTTTGGAAGTTGAAAGAGATTCATTTCAAGTTCCATGGACTCTTCATTATCTCGATATTTGATTAATCCGTCCTCCTCGTCTACAATTTGCTTTATGAGGCTTATTTCTCTTTGATGTGCAATTCTAATCCGAAAAACTAAACCCCTCTGCAAAGTGAAAGAGAGAGAGAGAGAGAGAGAGAGAGAGAGAGAGAGAGAGAGAGAGAGAGAGAGAGATAAGTTACCATTAAATAATCAGATAAATGACTTACTTGGCATTTCCAACATACCTTTGCAATATCGATGTAATGCCGAGATCCACGAGCTTGCAACTTGTATTGTTTTCTCAGGCAATCGGCGATTTGAAGATAAAAAGCAGCTTTGGTCATTCGTAGAGCTTCGAGTTCATCCGGCCAGCGACCACTTAACGAAAGCTGCATTGTAGCTTCGACAAGGCCTAAATACATAGGAACCTCTTGAAATGTTGAGTTATCAGTAGTTAAGAGCAACTGCTGCGACTGTTGGTCCCCGATCGTTATCCTGCCGGAACCAGCTCGTCGAACCAATCCCAGCGGTGGAAATACTTCGGCGTAACGAAACACCGGACTACAACCTTGTACCCCATGGATAGAAAGCGGCAGCTCTGTTAAACTGCACAACTCGGTCTTTAACTCGTCAAATACGCTTATGGCTCGGTGAGCCACCTCTTCCATGCCGTAACGGAACTTTGGTACTATTACCTGCAGTTATGTTATTTATTATTACATCTTACCATCATTTCGTTTATACTTTCTCATTATCGTTTATAAATTTCATTTAAACTTACATTATTCAATTTTAAAAATTCTTCCATCTGGTTTGAAATTATAAAATAATGAGATTTCTCAAACAACTTAAGCTTTTCTTCCAATAGGTATTTTATAATTATCCGAGGAATATTGCGTTTTTCCGCCAGTGTTGCATCTTCATTGGCCCACACCACGGTTTCACAAATTCTAGCGTCTTTAAATCTTCGAAGCTCCGACTTTTTACCCCAAAACTTTCGAAATTCGCTCGCCTTGAAAAAAAAAACAAATAAATAAACAAATTAAAAGAAACTTTAGTTAAAATTATTTTGTGGAATATTTTTCGAAAAACAGTACTTCAGGTAGATTAGCTTCTGGCCCTTTGTCCACGATGTCAAAAGCAGAATCTGGATTCAACTGGATTCCAATAAAGAATTTGTCAAGACTGTTTGGCGCTTCATCGGCTAAATCCCATTCTTTTATTTTACATGGAACATCATCAATTATAAATGATATTCGACTCTTTAACCCCTCTTTTAAAGTACTTGAAATTAGTTTAATTGCCTGCAGACGCTCATTGCAGTGATAATTTAATTCGTCTTCAGCACTAGAAACAACTTGCAAAATATTCCCTACAGCTCTTGTATTATGTACACTATAAATGAAAGTCAAAGTTTAATTATTAATTTAAATATTCTCAAGAAGAACATGTAAACTACAACTACACTTACATTAATATAATTTCTACTAGACAAAGTGATAATTAAAATTAAAATTTATAGAGGAAATATTTAAAGAAGGGAATATTTTATATTATCCGAGAAAAAAAACCGCTGCTAACTACTTTAGCAGTGTGCTTTCTCAAAGTACAATAACTTTTATCATAAAAATAATGTATCTTTTTTAACATATTATAAATTACAATAAAAATTTAATTAATAAATATTTTTTATATTTTTTGTGACTTTTTTTTAAAATTTATTTAAAAAAAATTGTTTTATTTTATTTTTATTTTTTTTCTTAGTGTATTTATATTTGTAATGAATTTCGTTCTCAATGAATATTAATAAATCATGTTTTTTAAAATTATCCTTTTCAATAAAGAATTGAATTTTCACGCTCATATCTTCGTAATTACAGTATAACAAATAAGTGCAAACAATTTCGAAGCGGTGTGTTATCATGAACGAAAGTTAAGAAAAAATTAAGAATATTAAGAAAATAACGTTTTTACTAACGTAAGCCCTAAATAAGGTGTTATTGTTATAAAAAACTAACAAGTTTTCAACTAAACTATGACAAATAATTGTACAAAAATTGAAATTAATATGTTGTTACAAACACAAAATTTATAACAAAATTAGGAAAATCGAGAAAAACCTTTTTTTTAATAGATACCCTAAATAAGGTCGGATCCGTCCCAAAATTTAATCAGTTCATCAGTAACATATACCGAATGAGTGTATCAAATTTCGAGTCGATATCTTTTCTTTTTGCTTGAGTTATCGTCCGACAAAAAAATGCGCACGTACATACATACGTACATATATACAGACTTTTTCTAAAAACAGAGTTTTCGAACTTAGGAACCTTCAAAACGTCAAGAAAACTCAAGATTACGAAATCGAAATTTTTCACCGTTACAAAGTTTTCTCTTTGAGAAAGCAAAACGACAGATTTAGCGAAACCTAACACTGGTAGTTGAGTAGCATGAACTACACAGCTACCCATTGCGCTAAGATTCAATAAAATCAAGTACATACCATATTATGTGATCAAACTTTGTGTAGAATGGTATTTTTCTCATAAATAATATTTGAAAACTGTTTGATCTATTATTATTTAAACAATCGAGAGCCATTTTTGCCTGACATGAAATCCACTGGCAAACATCTGCTGATATATTTGCAGTAATATTGTGAAATCCAGTTACATCGAGAAATACACAATCATAATATTTCTGGTATAACAAAATTCTTTCTCTTATTTTTTCATCTTGACAAAAAGTTATGCCATCCTTATACCACTTGTCGTTTGCTTTAAAACAAATGAAACCAATCTGTTATAATTTGTTCAAAACATAAATAATTAAAATTTCTTACCTAAATGATACCAAGTGTTTCTAACAATTTGATAAGCCGTCATAAAGTTATATACTTTTTTTGATTGTAGTAAATATAATACAAACATAGTTATAACATGACCATTGAACGATTGCAAACAATTACCAAGTTCGCGTTGTCTTAGCCAAATTTTTAACAATGTTATACCATCTCTTATGCCAACATGTTTGTTAACTTCATTGATATAATTAATATTTGACTTTAGAGTTGTTAAATCTTGCATTATAATGTTGTTGTACAATGTAGTTGGTGCACTTATTTCTAAAAAGAGTGATAATTCATGAAATTCAAATTAAATATCTTTCAAAATTCACTTGTAATATTTACCTAATTTTTTTTTACTATTATCTTTAAAGTACCAATCAGGTTTAATATTATTTTTGTCAGGTGTAAGTTTGTTCAACTGAAAAGTAGTCTCTTCTACAGTCACATGAATATGTACAGTAATGTATTTATCTAAATTATCAATAGGAATAATTTTCAAGATTGGGCACAAATTGTTTCCTATAAAACTCTTTGATTTTGCCAATTGATTGCTAATATTATTTGCAATAACAGTTAAATACATAGCTTTTTTATGCATATACCTATAATTTTTACAATCTGTTTTTTGGAAAATATTTCTGGGCATTTCAACAAATACGTCTATAATAACATTGGGCCCAATAGTTGTGTTCAACAAGTATGAGCCTCCTAATGTAATATTAGATGGTGGTAAGAAATTAATACTGCCTTTACAATCATTTTTTAGTTTTTCCTTTCTATTTCTTACTAGTAAAATATTTTCAAGCTGAAAAATAATAAATATCAATAAGAAATAATAAAATTTAATAAGTATATGTAAACAACTTACACAAATATCTGTTCTTTCTTTGATTCCGTTAATTTCGTTTTTAAATTTTTCAAACCAATTTTCAAACTGATTTTTATATTTATTTTTCAACTTAATTGCACTTAGCACTTCTTCAATTTGTAATCGAAACAATTCAGAATGAAATAAATTTTGAGTCTCCTTTAACTGAAATAATTCTTGTGCCGTTGGTGGTTTATATAATTTTGTTTCCAGTTTATTTCTTTTGCTTTCAGAAGAATCATTGTCAATCACTTTTCTTTTTTTATCAACTGTCATTTTCTCAATTGAATAACTTTTTTCTTTGCTGTATGTTTCATCGACCAACTGCGTTTTGGTGCCATTTTTATCTTTGTTACCATTAATCATTATTAAATTAATTTTATTAACATACTCAAAAGAGAAATCAAAAGGATGTTGATAAATTTATAAATTCAAGATAAAGGTTAAAAACCATGTACTACACAATAATGATCTGTTAATACAAACGAAATTTTAATTATTAAAACAAACATGTAATGAAAAGTTATAAACAACAATTTCACTTTATTTTTTTAATTAGTTGTAAATTTCAGCAATAATGATTTTACGTAGAAGACTGAACGGAGCATAACAAAAATAAGGCACGTGGAACACGCCGACACGTGTTTACGTTCGTGTTTGCTAGTTTGCTGTATTTGTGACAGGCGTGACAGCACATTCGTATCGTAATATGACTGTCAGACACAGACGAGCAAACAGACAGCAGATAATAAAATACTTGGAATATATCGAATATCGAAATAACAAATAAATGTATAGATAGAATAAAAAAAATCACGTTTTCTACTCTACCTAGTATAAAATACTAATCCTACTAGAAGTACCGATCTGTAGTAATACTATCAAGAACAGTAGGGTCCAGGTTATTGTTGAGTACTTACACCTTTATCCTACGTATAAACTCTCTCACACACGCTCCTTCGCCACGTTTATATCGACGCCCCTAACGAAAAACAATCGATTTTAAAACTCCAAACGAAAATGAATCGTTTTCAAAAAACTACCACGAAAATTGGTACGTTTCATTTGCTGTCGCGAAAATCAATCGATTTCGTGAGTTTGCCGCGAAGAACAATCGATTTCGGAAAAAATGATTACCTTTATATATAAATGACTTATACTCAAAATTTTGAATCGATTTTTGGCTCTAATACAGATAAGGGCCTACTTTATTGAAAGCTTTTCTCCCCAAAGCTCTATCTAATCGGTAGGGCGTACTATTTAATTTTGGACTCAAATATCGCTTCCTTTTTTTTCATTTTTTTCTGAAATCGATTGTTCTTCGCGGCAACTTACGAAATCGATTGATTTTCGCGACAGCAAATGAAACGTACCAATTTTCGTGGTAGGTTTTTGAAAACGATTCATTTTCGTTTGGAGTTTTAAAATCGATTGTTTTTCGTTAGGGGCGTCGATATGAACGTGGCGAAGGAGCGTGTGTAAGAGAGAGTTTATACGTTGGATAAAGGTGTAAATAGTCATATAGACAAACTTTTTATTTCTGCATTTTCTTGTGCCTTTTTAAATTGTGACAATGCCGAGAGCTTGCGCGATTGCAATGTTTATTCAAATAGAAGTTTAAATTTTATTTTTCGCGTAAATTTAAATATTCTTACGGCGAATATCGAAGAAGTTGAATAAAGAGTCACACAAAGAAAATGTTTTTGCAATTTTAAAGATTATATTATATGTATGGATGATGGGTTTTAAAAATGAGAAAATGTTTTTACATTGTTTGCAAATAAAAATTGGCTAATTTCATAAAAATATCAACATATACTTTATTTAAATTTGAAAATAAGTACACTATTCTAAAACTGTTGATGTAAAACCAAATTTATAAACTTTTTTATAATTTTTAGTAATAGAAATTAAAATTATATTGAAATAAAAATTCACTGAAATATTTAATTATATACTAGTAATATTTTTAAATTTTAATATTTAAGTGGTAGAATGTATTTATACTTGACAGCTGATATGAACAATTTAATTTACATAAATACAAAATTTTATTAAAAAAATATTTATGACATTCTTTGTACGTTTGTACATAGTGATCATAACTTTCGTAATGATAATATTAATAAAATAAAATAGAAATGACAATTATAGTATTATATTAATTATAATGAAGTGATATCAAAACAATCCTTTTATACATTGAAGCATCACAAATTTTTTGCTTGCTTCTGTAAGACTTGAACATTTCAATTTTAATTACTTAAATTTACATAAGGTTTTAAAATTATAATTACTGTACATCCAATGTACAATATAACAAGCCCACAGCAAAAAAAAACACATGTTAATGATTAGTACTCATAGACAACATCAACTAAACCACTGGAAAATATGTTACAATGTACAAATTTGTTTTATATGATTATGACAAGATGAAACTACATACATATGAATGTTCTATTTTTTTAAAAAGCGCATAAATTAATTGTTTTGAACCCATAAGTCAATTGTACTAGATCAGACCTATCATACCATTTTTTACAAATAAGTATTCCTTATCAAATCAACAAATTTTATTAGAAATTCTGAATAGTTGAGTATTTTATACTAAATATATGTCTATTCATTTTAATTTTAATTTTAACATTGTAAAAGATTGATCATAGAAAAATGGATTCCATTTAATGAAAAATGTTTCAACTTATTTTGAAAGACTGATTTTTCCTAAAATTTTAGTAAATGCTAAAAATGTATGCAAATTTAGTTGGCCTTTTTGTCTTAAAATAGGTACCAGTTGTTTATTTATGCAACGTTTTTGTAAATTTTTAAAATTGTATAAAACAACTAGTGTAATTTGTGGCAAATATTTTTAGTTCATTGTTTGTATTAAACAGTAGTACATACTATACTTGATTCTGAATTTTATATTTTTATTAATTTTATCTCAGGAGAATCGCATTTAAATGTGGTAGCTCTTCTTAAATACTTTCTATCTTTCACACCACGTTTTTTTTTCATTAATATAATCTATTGTTAAAAACATGACAAAGAATCAAACAAATAATAATAGAATAAGTATGATTAAGTAATCAAATTTTACATGTAGAAAAATTATTGCATGTAGAATTGTTAAATATCAGAATCAAGTACAATACCTGCTGTAAAAAATGCAATTTTTGCTTTTTCGATGAATCTAGAGAAATTACAATAATATTACCAATTTATGTAATACTGATTTTAACATTATGTAGCAATGTTATAAAATATTTTACATTTGAATTAAAAAAAAAATATATATATATATATATGTATATATAATAAACATTACTTTTTTAGTAACAATTTTTAAAATAACATTTCAAAAATTCATTTTAAAGTATAAAATTTAAATACTTGTATTATTCAAAAATCTATTTGAAATTGCTATGAAGTAGTTTTCCAACGATTAAATAAACCATTTTAGTCAATGCAATATATTTGTAATCATCAAGTAATTTACTAAGATTACTCAATCACATATGTTACATTTTTGCAAAAATTTAAGAGACTAAATTAATATTCCACTAACAGAAAATTTTGATTGCGGTGACTGTACAAATAAACGATATATTTTTTAAAAAAATTTACAAAAACAATGTGAATGGCTGCACATACACTACTAATTAATTTTATAAAAAATTTATCTCAATAAATTTACAAGATAAATAAACTAGAAGTGTTAATGTACACGGGCAATGCGCGATCGTGTTTAGTCTGAATGTTAACACTTGACGAAACAGATCGAACTAACTATGGCCTCCCGTTGACGGTAGTTTGGTCCAAGCTGGTAGCAGCACCATCGGATAGCGACCTCTTTCGAGGTCTGGAACACGGTGGAGACGTTCTTATCTGTATGTGACAAACCGCACTGGGATTTTCGTCCATTTCATTGTCATTTGAGTTAGGCTTCTTGGCGCTCGAGGTGGCCGTTTCCGGCTGACCGGGAGAATGCTTGCGCTTGAGGCTGTTAATTGCGTCCTGCTTTGTCGAGGCTACCGATGAGCGCGTTTTTCTCGGCTGGTGATCTAACGTCGCTTGCATGCGCTCTAAGGCAGCGCGTAGTGGTAGCAATCCAACGGCAAACGGGATTTCAGCGCTCGTTGAATATTCCAGGAACTCGTCGTTCGCCTCGGTATCCTCGGTCACGTCTGACATATCACCCCAGAGTGCTCGATTGACCGAAGAAGCCGTCGTGTTCTGCTTCGTCGGGGTCTCGTTTACCTGGTGACCATCTACCGGAGTGGCGGGCGTAAGACTACATGCCTCTGGCTTATCTTGCGGCCCTGAACCACTAATTGTCTTCTCCACTGGCTTTGGTTTGCCCAGCTCTTTGTCGACGTTTTTCGTCAAGTGGTTTTTCGATGCCCTGCGCAGCGGCCGCGAATGATTTTTTCGCGTAGACTGCGACGTTAATAGTACTTTAACATTAGGAACTCTACGCTCTAGTTCTTTATTTTTACGTTTTGTCCGGGAGAATAGTTTCATGTTGGAGGGAGATCGATTTTTCTTGCGATCCCTGTGATTCGGCTTGATCCTCGAAGAGAAACTCTCCTCGTTCTCCTGTTGATTCAAGCGGACGCTCCTTCGAAGAACGGGAGGCCTGTCTTCTTCTTCCTCGTCCTCGACACTGTCCTTCTTATCCGTGCTCGATGTCAAAGCAGTTCGTGCGTTTAACAGCTCAAATCGGTTTGTGGGACAAAAATCACTCAACGAGCAGCCGACTATTGATTGTATACTTTCACTATTGAAGCTGAGCAGATAGTCAGAACTCTCAGTGTCCAGGTTCGTTTTCAGAGTTACTGGTGCCTCGTCGTTCGAAGAATCATCTGCGAGGTCTATGCGGTTCGGGGTAATGGGTTGGGGTAGCATTTTCTCGAAGTGCGTATGCCGTTTAAGCGAATTTTCTCCATTAGCCTTGCGCTTTTTGTGCGTATAGACTCGGGAACACTGGCCCACCCGATTGATTTCATTGTCTGTCGAGTCGGGCGTAAGGTAGACCTGTGAGCGATCTTCGTTTTTAGTACGACCATTGTTTATGAATTCGCAGCAACGCTCAAACAAGTTTGTTGACTCTGAGTCCTTTTCGCAGTTCTCGGAGTCAAGGGTTGACGACGTATCACTCAGTGACTCTTCGGATTTGTCGCGGTGATTTTGCCGCAGCGCAGCTTCTTTCACTGTTTCACCGTTTCTGTGTAATGTCGAATACGTGATGCTCTTGTTCTTTACGAGACCGCAAGGTTCCTCATACAAGCAACGGTCATTCGTTGGACTGTCTGGCAGGTTTCTCGAGTTACTTTCCTCGAGGTAATTTCTCTCGCACTCCGAATCACTGCTCTCCGTGCCGTCAAATGATTGACCATTGTTGGTAGACTTGTTGACAAAACTTACACGAATGCCATTGTCATCGTTGCTTTTTGTGCCATTTAATCGATTACTTCCTCCCTCCTTTGGCAAGTATTCTCCTTCATTATCATTATGATCTTGCAAAGATGAACCAACCATTTTCTCTACAAGGGACTCAAGTTCTTTTACCTGGAGAAGAAATAGTTTATTAGTAAAATAACTTCTGAAAGTGATAGATATTTCTTTAGCGCAAGTACTCACTTTAAACAATCTAGCTGCAGCTAGGAGTGATGGTAAATGAACATGAGATACAGTTGTTTCACCACAATACATAAATTCAATCATAGCTTTTAAAATACTAAAATTTAAGTCTCTAAGCAATATAATTGGTTCTGGACCAAGGTCTTCTGCTAGTATTTCCTACAAAATGAAAAAATATATATATATACATATATGCATACATAATCTCTAAAACAGAACTTAAGTTTAATTTTTTGGCAAACTTTTAAAAATTAATTTCACTATGAAATTACATAACTGTTAATAATATGCAATTGAAAAATTGTTACAGTAATTGATTAAGTTATTTTAAGCTATGACCTACATTGTATCACAAGCTTTTTTTATTTCATCATATATTAGATAAACAGTTTTGATACAAACCTCAAAGTAAAGACTGCAAGAAGCTAATACAAGTTTGTGAACTCGTAATTTTTGTTCATCACATATGAGAGTAACATCGACTAGTGTTTGTCTAGCTAATAACCCACTAAATCTTTCCGTAACATAAGCTGCATGGCCAGGCCACTGCAAAACATATTCTCTGCCACACTCAACCATGATTAATGGTTGGCTTAACTGAAAAAAATAAAGAGATTATTTTGTAATTTAACATTATACAATTTTAATAGTTCTAATCAAATAGGCATATATCTTGTACATATAGACATTGAGTTTTTTGTGAGAATTGAAAATTTATATATAATGCATTATAAAAATTTATGTGCAAGTAGTATATTGTAACCGATAAATATATAAAGGGCCTAGATAAAAACTGATACAATTCTGTAAAATTCAGTACTATAACTTTCACTTTTTCTAGCCAGAGACTTTTTAGATAAAGACATTCAGCTGTAGTTTTTCTTACAGCTTTATCATAAAGGAAACCTATTAAAGCCTGAAGCATAGAGCTCTATGAGAAAGGTAAACAAGTGTCCGGGAGGGCATGGCTTGGATGAAAATAAAATGCTCAACAAGAGACTGTGATGGTGTGTTTCCGTGTTGGACATCATCTCGGCAGCTTTCTCAACAGCTGCAGCAGGGAGATCCGGTAGCCGTGAGGAGCAGTAGCAACTGAGTGGCGCAAGGAGGGAAGGAAGTTAGGGAAAAATAAGAGGAACGGTCTTTGGCGGTGTACCGAGAGTCCGGGAGTGTTGATGGTGGCGAGTGATGATTGTACTTACCAGGAGTAGGAGCAGAAGCTGTTGTTAGGCTCCTGGAGGCTCAGCTCTCGAACGCTCGTCAGCAGAGCCTGAGCTGCTGCTCCAGCTGGGACTTGTTATTGCTGCTGCTACTCCTCGGTCTGGCTAGTGGTTTCATAAACCCTCTAACTGGGGCCGGCGCTGGATTGTCCAGTGGCGAGCGCCTCGACCGCCGTCGCCGCCTCACAAACATGGAGAGCAGCAGGAAGAGCGAGTTCCTCGCCGAGCTGTTACCACCGCTTCAGGCTCTGCAACTCCTTACCCACTTCCACAGTTCACACTTTCCTCTCTCTTTCTCTGCGGTTATGTAGATAGGTATGCAGTCCGTGCTCGACGTATAGGCACGAGACGACCAAGATTTCGCTCTCGTTTCAGCTCTTTTCAACTTTACTTGTCCTCAGCTCGGTATGGCACGCAAACAGCAGCCCGGCTGCTGCTCTGCTGCTGCTCTTGCGCCGCCGTGTCTTTCGTGCAGTGAGTGTGAGTCTATCTCTCTCTCTCTCTCTCTTTCTCTGTTACAAATCCACCAACTCCTGGTGCTCCTCGCGCTCGATCTTTGTGTGCGTCGGCATCGCGTACAGCTCTCTCTCCCCCTCCTCTCTTCTCCGCCGACCTTCCTACCCTCTCTCTCTCTCTCACTCACTCTCTCTCTCTCTCTCTCTCTCTCTCTCTCTCTCTCTCTCTCTCTCTCCCCCCCCCTCTCTCTCTCTCTCTCTCTCTCTCTCTCTCTCTCTCTCTCTCTCTCTCTCTCTCTCTCTCTCTCTCTCTCCCCGCCCGTCTGACTCTGACTGTCTCTCGTTCTTTCTATATGCGTATATATATGTATATTCTGTGTCCCGGGATATCTCACGCGGAGTCTGAAAATTCGGCCATATTTGCGCGCTCGCGCTCTTCTGTTGTCTCCCTCCCCGCCATTCGTACTCTTCCGAGTAATATGGGTAAAGCCAGTAAGACCGCGCTGTGATTGAAGCCCTGACGACACATAAAATCTTTTCGGCAGCAGTTCATTCTTGTTTTTACCACTTTATCCTATAGGTACGGCTTATTTTTAATAGCGTAAAGTGATTCTTCTCTCTTCCATTTTCGTGTGCGCTAGCTGTCTTTGTCTGGCTCTTCGCTGCTCTTGTGTGTGTGTGTGTGTGTGTGTGTGTGTGTGTGTGTGTGTATATATATGTCTTTCTGTGAGGGTAAATTAGAAATCTTCGTACTTTTTATGCATTATGCGCGCAGTAAGGTTGCTCTGTCGGTAAATCATAGATGTGATTGCTTTCTACTATACCTTTACCAAGTAAAATAAGGCAGACACATATGACGATATGGCACGGTATATTAATGTTTACAGGATTACCTAGAAACAATTAAGGAAAGTGTATGATTTCCAAAAGTACGTATTTCGAGGGCCGGTTTGACAAAAGTTAACGACGCAGAGCAAAGACTCAAATTTTTCACGGACGGCTTTCGTTTATGAAAAATTTACAATCGGATCAAAACTGGACAGGGCTCAAATTCTTGATTTTTTATGCTCTACAACTTTTGTTTAAAATATTTTTTTGTAAAATTCATATCTTGGATTTTAGATAAAAAAACCTGTTTTTTGCAAACTGTAAAAAATGCCTTACCAATCCTCAGGTGTTACTTTTTGGTTTAAAATATTGGTATTAACCCTCCCTAAAGAAAAACCATGTCCAATCCGGTCTCGATTTTTAGCAAAAAGGGGTGCCCTTTTCCTTTTCAATCCCATTTTCTGCGCTAATGTTGGTATGAAAATATAAGTATTTCAAATATATTAAGGGTAGAGTCTCATCTGGAAGTTTTAAAAAATCGATTTTTTTTTCTTAAAAGTTACTATAATATGTGTAGAATGTGCCCTTCAATTAGTATAACCAAAATATTTTTTTTTAAAAATTGTATAGCGTAATAATGGAACCTATTTTATTAATAATAAAATTGTTAAGTAAATCTTTAAATGCGTTTTCTGAAAAACTACTTTTAAAAACACTTCATTCTACATCATATCTCAAAAACTACTGGATCGCTGGCTTCGTGATTTTTTAAAATTTTATATAATTTGCTAAGGGCTATACCAAAATGATTTTTTAATTTTTTATTAATGTTATTGGTATAATCCCTGGAAAATATCACATATTTTATAACAAATTTTTGATGTTAAATACTTTTTTAAGGCTTTGTGTTTATTTGCTCGTTAAATTTACTCGTTTTTTTGGAGGTCGAGATGAAACCCTACTCTATATTTTAATTGATGAACTTGAAGTGACATTTCTTTCGAAGTAAATAGTGTTAGGAGATTGAAATATTCTTAAGTAAAAAAAAGATTACTGCAGGATTTTTTATGCTTAAAATTTAAAGTTGTTGTAACTCGTATTTCGAGATGTAAAATCTGTTGTATTTTATAAAAAGACGTTATGGAATTTCACATAAATTTGATACGCAATTATACTTTGATCCGTATATCACATAAATAATAAAGACACTTTGTCAACTTTTAAAACATTTCCTAACATCTACATGACAGATCGACGGTGTATATATATATATATATATATATATATACACATACTTCAATCCAACGCTTTATATTCTAATAAATCGCTCATAACTATTCAGCATCATTACTTACTAATGATGTTGATGTCAAAGATCCTAATAAAATTAACATAAAATCTCGTCGGCTACAATTTTTAATGTATAGGAGGCGCATATGAGAGAAGACACGCTAGGGTTATCGTTGATTGAAGGTACTTTCTAAATCCAAAATGGAGCTAAAAGAGCGCGATGACGACGACGAAAAGCTTCTAGTTCTATAAATAATGCCGGGATAATGGAAGATAAAGTATATAAAGAAGTATATTATAGGAGGCGAAAGTGAACTCTAGATGATAGGTGTAATAGCGTTGAGAAGAATATTAAGATAAATAGAGAGAGAGAGAGAGAGAGAGAGAGAGAGAGAGAGAGAGAGAGAGAGCGAGAGAGAGAGAGAGAGAGATCGAAATGGATATAGTAAAACAAGGAGGCTTAACTAAAGTAGGTGTGGGGTGGTGTGTTGTTAGTTATTAGTAACTTGTGAGGCCCAAGGCTGGTGCTGCTGATCCTTGGATGAGGGTGTCGTTGGAAGCTCGATCGGGACAGTGGAGAGTCGCCTTCCAAAAATCGAGAGTGTCATTGGTGGCCGGTTGGAGTTTGGCTAGTGTCTGGTCGAGCCAGGCCTCCATAGCCGGTATGTTATTTTCGCTCCATTTGGTCTCGAGCTTGATCTTCTCAAGATTGTCGGTGATGAAGCTTTCGGTGCCGTTGAGCTCCTGGCGCCTGGTCTCGTAAAGCTTGGCCACGAGGTCGTAGCCCTCCTGGCTGGAGAATGAGCCAGTCGCCGACTGGACGAGGCTCGACCAGAGGGCCTTCTTGTTCTTCAGCAGCTCTCGCAGCTCCTGCCAGTTCTTCGTGAGAAAGTCGTATAGAGGCTGACGCCCGTTGGCGTTCACCGCAATCATCGACAGGATCAAGTGGACATCAGCGTCGCTGAATACACCCTCGCCCTTGAACAGCGCCTCGTTCAGGAGCCTGCATCAAAGGAGATACGTACGAGCAAGTTGCTTGTATAATGCAGAGAGAGAGAGAGAGAGAGAGAGGGGGGGGACTTACCTGTAGAGCATAGCACCGTCTCTCGTGCAGCTGGCCAGGGTCTTGATGAGGTAGGTGCGCTCACTTTGTTTGCGCTCGGGACTGTTGCGGGGGAAGTTGATGACCCGCTGCAAACCAAACTCCCATTCTTGCTTGGTGCCCCACTTGAATACCGGACAGATGAACTCGTTGCCCACGCTAATGATGCAAGGAGAGGAGGGGGGGGGGCGATAAGTAAAATGTGTACAAGCCAACGGCTGCTGACGAACTTACGGATTGCCCTTGTCGGGCTCGGCGTCGCTCATCCACTTGTTGAACTGCTCGCGGGCCTCGGCGATGCAGGGCTCGTAGCCAGCCCTGCAGAGGAAGTAGCGAGCGAGTCCACGCAAGTGGGTGATCCAGGAGGACTCGGCTACTCGGGCTCCGTCGCAGGGCTTCGTGTACATCGGCTCGAGAAGGGAGCGCGTGTACGCGCGGAACTTGTCCGCGACCTTGTTAGCCTCGATCCTGCTGCCGACGTGATCGATCATCGTGAAAAACGGCTCCCAGACAATGTGGTTACGCTCCTGGCGCAGGAAGAGGGTCATGTTGAGGGCGCTCTTGAAGCAGAGCTCGTCGGCGAACGCAAGGTTCCAAGCGTCGTGCAGGAGCTTTGCTCGCGTTAGCTGGGGTATGCTGCTCGAGTGCGGACCGCGCAGGTACTCGGACAGCAGCTCCCAGTTCTTCGGGTCGTAGTTTACCGGGAATAGCCCTGCGCCGGACACACAACGTCGAGCATCAGCAACAACAAAGCTTCTTCGCATTTCTCCTTTCTTGCTCTTTTCCTTTTTATTTTACAATCAATCGTGAGCTTACCGATTTCCTCAGGATTAACGATAATGAACTTGTTGTTATCGCCGATATCCGGAATAGTGAGATTTTCATTGGCCTGGCTCTCCAACAGCCAAGCTTTCGGGGCGTAATTGTTGTCCCACTTGTCCTGAGACTGCATGGCCAGTGGTATGTTCCAACTGTAGATGAGATTCGAGCCAACGGCGGCCACGTGGTTCTCCCTCACGTACGTTTTCTGCAGCGAGTCATGGAAGAAATAACAACAACAACAACAACAATACGGACGGAGGCAAAAAGTTCAAGTTTAGATATTTAGTTTTTGGCAGACCTGACTGAAAGTAACCGTGCGATTTTCGTAGTGACGTCGCACCGTGACCAGGGGCAGTCGACCTTGGTCGATCCACGTGTCCGCTATCTTCTGTACGGTCAGGCCATCGGGCAAGCTCTTGCTTCTGTCGGCTATGTATCCAAGGCTCTCGTAAATGCTGACCCGCGTGAATGACCTTGGGTAGCGCTTGTCGCCGTTGGGCATCTCCCACCTGAAAATCACCGGGGGGGTTGGTATCGTTAAAGTTTGCCTAGGCCGATTTGAGACAAGCTTGTGGAGTAAGGCTCGTTACTTGGCTGTCGATTGGTTCCGGATCAGGTGTCGCATGCCAGCCTTGAAGTTGTCCTTCCCGAGGATGTAGTAGAACATGCGGAAAACTAGCTCGACTGCAAACGGTAACAAAGCGCTTACTCAATCGCCTAACGAGCGATCCTCTCTTCCCCCGACAGGCACGCACGCGCACACGCACGTACAGTGGTACAGTCCCTATCCGTCGAGCCGCAGCTGCATTAGCGCCCGTTATTCGAGTCATGGTGTGGAC
This sequence comes from Anagyrus pseudococci, assembly GCA_030522585.1. Taxonomy (NCBI): domain Eukaryota; kingdom Metazoa; phylum Arthropoda; class Insecta; order Hymenoptera; family Encyrtidae; genus Anagyrus; species Anagyrus pseudococci. The sequence goes on along the minus strand of JAPYYQ010000755.1, from coordinate 17,392 downwards.
GCGATGTTAACGTTTAGCTTATTACGCCGACGACTCTTGTATATACAGCAAGAATCATTTCATTCGAGTTCGCATTTGTTTCGAACGAGCGGGGAAAAATAAAAAGTCCAAATCTATACGTAGAGGCTCTCGTCGATTTGCCAATCGGAAAATCGCAGGTAAACACAACAAAAGCTAAAAAAGACTGGGGGAAAGAAAAATAAAAGAAACGCAGAGTCGCGCTAAAGGCATTATTCGGCTCTCCGGCGTAAAAGAAAACGACGTTTTCCGCGCGTCGATTATTCCGAGTGAATTGCATCACGCGAGAGTCAAGAACGAGCCGTCATTCAGCCTCGTACAAATGCGCGCTGCCACTCGCGCTCTCTGGCTCCAACAATAAAAAAAGAAAAAAAAAGAAACAACGCTGAAAAACACACGCACGTGGAGTTGTCGCCCGCCAACGCCAACGCCAGATAGAAAGAGAGAGAGAGAGAGAGAGAGAGAGAGAGAGAGAGAGAGAGAGAGGGAGGGAGGGAAATCGCTGCATTCGGTTTACGCTGCGTGTAACGGTAGAGAAAAAACAACGAAGCCGCGATGTAAAATAACGACTGCGCGGACTTTTATAGGATCTCTGCTTAGCTCGTTTCGTTTTGCTTTTGCTTTTTCCCCGACTGACTCACTTTTCGAGAATTTGGCGTCGCGAATGATACCAGTGCCGCGGTTCACACCGTACACCTTGCCGTAGCCATAGTACAGCGAGTACAGGATGTTCATTGGCCACTTGCCCCTCAATTCGTCAGGATTGATCTGCCAAAAGAAAACGATCTTTCGTTCGATTAATCAAATTTCTAAAGGTCGGCTGTTGCGAAAAAGAGAGCATGCACGTATATGTTTGTATTTTATTCATAAGCATATCGTTTGCCGAGCTACTGATGGTAATTATGTGAGAGGCCTCGCTCCGGCATATACCAATCAATGCTAATAATCTAATTTCAGCTTATTTGTTTGACTAATTGACTGTAGTCGAAGGTTTGCTCGATAAATACACGCGCTTTTGCCGTCGACGTCTAATTCACACTAGATAATTATTATGTTTAATTTAAATTAGACTGGATTCAACAGCCCATAGAGAAGTAACAAACTCGCATCGCAAGATGTAGCTGTAGTACGACAAGTACATATTTAACCTTGGCGAAATAACGCTTGAAGGAAGGACAATGTTTATCAATAAATTGGATTTAGCGTTGATTAAATTGTAGGAGCAGCGAAAGCTCTTGTCGGATAAATAACTTACATCAAGCGTAGTCATGGATGCCAAAAAGGAGTTGAGCCCTTTGTTATCAGCGGCGTCTATCCAACGATAAGGCGTTATGTATTGGCCAATCCATTGATAAGTCAACTCGTGGGCTGTGTTCCACACCAGTGGACTGCTCAGCTCGCTTTCCCTACAATAATACCATGAGCTTTAGCACACATAGGCACTAGTTTAATTGTATAAGTCGAGATATTATGCTGACTTAAAAATAACGAGGCCCCAGGCATCGGAGGGTTTGCTGGCGAGGTAGCTAGGCAGGCCAACGACATCGAGCCTGGGCAGCATGATGGAACTGTTGAAGTACTCTTGGAGGTAGTTGACGATCCTCACAATTTTCCCGGGGACATCGCGCAGCTTGTCAAGATATTCCTTGCGGCCCCAGACGCGTACCTCAAGCTGCTTGCCATCGATCTTGTTGACCGGCTGCTTGCTTGGGCTGATGCTCTCGAGGTCCGAGATTACAAAGCCCAGCTGGTAGCTCGTCATCTCCGGCGTCTCAACGAACTCGTCACGCACGAGGTTCACGTTGCCCGGACTATGTGAAATCGCGGATCCACGCATAGACAGAGCCAGTCACACAGACACACTGGTTAGATAGAGAGAGAGAGAAAAAAAAGTCGAATAAACGTTGCTATAGTAAGTATAAGCTTACACAGGGAGGCTTCTCTTGAGCGGCGTATTCGAGAGGGCTGTCATGTTCTTTGGTCGAGTGAGCACGAGCTTGTAGGTAGCTTTGTAGAGGAGCTCGTCGTAACCGGGGAACAATCGGCGCGCATTGTTGAGGCGCAAGTAGGTGGCGAGGTAGGTGCTGCAAGAGAAATTCGAGCGATAAGAGAGCTTACTTTGACATGCCATAGGCTTCTTTGAGGAAGGCAGGGATTGAGCTTTCGGCTGGTGTTATTACTGCTTCTGGCCGGCGGTATCGAGGTACTGGTTCATGAAGAGCCCAGCGGTCTCGTTGGTCGTGATGTTGCCGGTGTACTTGATGTCGAGCTCGCAGAGCGTGCCACGCTTCAGTCTCTCGGTCAAACTGATGACGAGCTTTCGGGCCTTGCGCTCGATCCGCTCGATCTTCACCAGCCCTGACTTGGCTTTCGCCTCCTCCTCCTCCTCCTCCCTGCAACGAAATTGTCAAGCTTCGACTCGAGTTTCAAAGTGAATAAAAATTATTTGTACGCACGCGGCCTACTCACGAGCTTTCGTCCTCTGGACGCGTGTAGTTTATGTAGGTGAGCTTGATGTCCGAGTCGGCTATGAGGAGGTCCGGATGCGCGTGGACCGTAACCGTATCTGCCTTCTCTGACCAGCTGATGTTGATGCGCACGTGACCGCGGAATTTGGCTTGCTCGATTAACGGCTCGATCTCTAGAACGTAGCTCTGAGGACGCAGGTCGTCGCAAATGCACGACGACTCGAGCTTGTGCTGTTCGTTCAGGTCGACGCTCCGAGCCTCTCTCTTTCTCTCTGCCTCTTTCCCCTTAAGCAATGACTTTGGTTACTATTCACAATCGCCACTTTTTCCCAGATCGTATATTGCTTTCAGTCAAGTTGATTCGCTTACCTTTGGCAACCCATTGATCGCGATAATTAGGATTAGGGAAATGCCTAATTTTAAGGCGGATCGCCTCATTTTCCTAGCTTTTTATTTCAACTCTTTACAACAACAGCACAAGATAAATATTCATTATTTGCTTTCCGTCAACTATGACTATCAAGTTATTATTTAGAAAATTATTAAATTGTTTAAACAAAAACAAAAAGTTAAAAGAATAATTAGCAGCTCAATGATAGTAGATTATCAAGATTAACTCTAGTAAAGAATAAATAATCTCGTTAGTGCTGCCAATGATAATACCCTTGAAATAAAGCCTCTCCGTGGGTTGGTAGTCTGGATGATGATACCAAAGAATTCAAAGAAATGCTTTTTTTACTTCCGAAAGTGTGAAAGTGCCGCGAGGAAAATGTTAGCTGCGCGATCCTTGGCTGTTCGGGATTAACTAAAGCTCCATCATGGGTGTTCGTCTGTGGCCCTTCGACTGCCGGCCCCCCTATCATCGTCAATTTGCACAGGCTAACGATCTAGGTCCGCAGCTAGTTATCCAATTGATCGTTACAAAGGGGGAGCAATATACGTGATTTCCCCCGCCCCCATCCTCAGCCTCTCTCAGCCTCTCTCTCTCTCTCTCTCTCTCTCTCTCTCTCTCTCTCTCTCACTCTCTAGTCTCTCTCGGTCAGTCTCTGAAGAACAAGCTAAAATTTCAACACCTCAGCCGGATATGGGACGGCTGTTATGCTCGTCCGCGTCTGACGTCAGCGCAAGAGCGAATGTTCGCCATGGTTGATCGTCCGCATCTCGGACTGCTAAGTTTTTACGCAGAGAAAAAGGATTCGTTTAATCAGCCAGTGGCGAATCGATGCTCACTTTCCCGATCTCCCCTGCATAAACTGCACGCGAGTTTCAACGCAGCAACTTTATTAAAGCTATTTTATCAAATCCTGCGCTTATCGACAAGTTTATTTCCTTCTTCTTTTTCCTACTGAACAGCTCGATGATCGTTATGCATAAACACAGGTCAAACTAAAGGCTCTTTTATCACGTTGGTTTACTTTGAGTGTCTGCAAGCTCTCTCTCCCTCTCAGCGGGTGTATTATGCCGCGCTCTGAAATCAAGTCGTATTACGGTGTGTGCGTGGTACGGTGTCTGTTAGTCATAGCGCTCTAGCCGCAGCGGATGGAATATTTTTAAATGACTTTATAGCTTTGATAAGGTTTAAGGTATTATATCTAATCGGCTTTCATGCCAAGCTTATATTACTCAATGGCTCCATTTAAATACGTGTCAATTATGAATACATTAGCTTGAATAAAACTATACGTAAATTTACCCTCGAAAAGTCGTCGGACAGGGACGCTCCGACGTATTACAACATTGATACTTCTCAGCCTATATCGCTTCTAACAAGCTTGCAGGTCTGTTGGTTTTCTCAATTTTAAAGATCAATGAGAATTGGAAGATATTCGCGGTGGGGGTGGGGGGGGGGGTGGGGGAAGGAAGAAAAGCGCGGTGGCTGGTATGGTTTAATCTATCGCGATGAGCATTGCTCGTTTACGTCAAACTCTACTGGATTCTGTAGTAATTTTCGTAACAAGAGCTATTATTATTATAGATCGCTTGCAACCATATACTCGGACTTCCTGCGAGAGCGGTGCAGCACAGCAGAGAGAACGCTGGCAGGAGAGAGGCTCTATGAATGAACGCGGAAAACAACTCATTGGCCAATTGTATAACGTAATACGAGCATATACCTATGCGCATGTGTACGCGAGGCACAAAACGTCTAATATACCTGTTTATGACAGCAATATAATGAAATTTATCAATTGCCCTCCAGGCTTGCCGCATGTAATTTACGAATATTATTTATGTAACGGCAAATCACTCGAGAGCGCTTATTGCCATTGAGATTTTTTTCCGCCGGCCTGATATAATTTATAAGCTGATCGTATAAACGCCAGCTCATAATCATCGGCTGGTGCTGCTGCTACTCTCTGCCTGCCCACCGGTATCAACATTCATCTCCATCCACAATAAATTTTTATTTTAAATCGTTTGACTTGTAATGAAGAAGAGACGAGCAAAGAATAAGAAGAAAAACAGCCAAGTCAGTTAGCAAAGGTAAAAATTCTGATTTCGCTGGGCGTAATGAAAATTCGAAAATAATGCCGTTGCGGCGGTCGGTTGTCGAAAGACAAAAGAGGTGCGTGTGCGGCCGCTTAACATACACGCGGAGACACGTAATCAGCGTTAGGCCAAGAGAGAAAGAGAGAGGGCTATAGAGCGTAGAAGCAGGTAGGCAGGCAGGCAGGCAGGCAGGCGGCGGCGGCGGCAGGCTAGGGAAGCCGAGAGTGGTAAAACTCGCGGCAAGATTCCCCAATCGCGGCTCGAGGCGGGGGGAGGAGAATTCAGGGTGGGAGGGAAGCTCACGGGCGCTTGGATATCTATCGGCGCGTAGGTGGAAGTTGCTAATTGCGCTCTACCTGGCCGCGCGGGATCCCGTCGAGGCTTTGTACCACGCGGGGCCCAGTCGCAGCAGCGCCCGCGAGTCCCGCGCTGCCGCCGACAAAGGCTCGGCAAGCCGCGAGTCTGCCTTCCGCTGGCGCTCGTCCTCTCGAAAGCGGCTGCTCCATCAAGCCTAATCGCTACCGCTACTGCTGCTGCTGCTGCTGCTGCTGCTGCTGCTGATTTCAACCGGCACATATCCTCGTCTTGCCGAGGACGTCGCTATGAGGCGCGGCAGCATCACCACCTACGCCGACGACAGCAGACGCACCTGTGAGCACCACGGCTTTTTACTTTATCACTAACGCTTGTTCGTATATTATCGTACAAGGGACATAAGCACCTTGTGATCCCTGCTTACTGCCGAAGTTTACTCTCCGAGCTCTGCCAGGGCAGGAATTCATGCAAAGAAATAACTGCTTTGCCCCGATTAACATGCCTATTTTTATTTCCGATTGCTAAGGGATGGCCTCACAATTATTCCATGTCCGAAAGAGGGAGATAAACAGTGCTTTTATCCCGCGCAAGGGTAACTCATTTACCGAAAATAATGGCACTCATTATTCCAAAGAGAATAAAGCACTGTTTCTCTCCTGAATTTACCGGAAATAATGAGTCCATTATTGACCTATCGTGGATAAATTAATTTATATGCTTCTCTTTCTTTCTCTCTTAATCTCGTAAATATAAGCATAAGCGCGTGCTGAGTTTATACTTTGAATGGGCTCTGGTTGAATTGAATTGGCGTTAAAAAGAAGAAGCAGCAGTCTGTTTTTTTCTTAATAAAGCAGCACGCGCACTTAACACGTAATTGCATGCAAAATACATTATGAAACAGAAAGAGAGAGAGAGAGAGAGAGAGAGAGAGAGAGAGAGAGAGAGAGAGAGAGAGAGAAGAGCGGCGTGTGTATGCGAGGAGCTGCTGCCTCTCGAAATGAGGCTCGCGATACGACAACAGCCCGCGAATTGTCGATGTCGACCTCAGATTTGGAGGCTCAAGGCATCGACTTGCGTTCCGGTTTATTAACAATCTGGCAGCTAGTATGAATAAGAGACGAAGCAAGAGAGACCGTAGAGAAAAACACCGATCTAACAAGTAACTAGCAACGGATTGATTTAATCTTTCCACGCGGCTAGAAAAAAAAGGCCTACTGGCCGGTAAATTGCTCGAAAGCTTCGGGGCCACAGAATCCGAGTGGAATGTATTGCGAGGTACGCCCTGGTCAAAGGAGAAAAGAGATGATATCGGTATGAGATAGTAGCCGCTGCCGCCGCCGCCGCTAAGATCCGGCCAGTAGCGATTAATCGCCGAGTTTAATCCGGCGGCGCGGCGGCGCTTCTTCCCCGCTAGCAATTACCGCTTGCTTTTCCTTTCCCGGCTCCGCTCCTATGCCTGCTTCAACAGGTGTGTATGTCCGCTAGGGCCTACTCTAGCGCGCTTTTATTAGTCCTCTATCGTTTATCTCGTATCGCCTCGCATCATCATCATCATCATCATCATCATCATGAGCGTTATTCAATCGGATGGAAAAAAAACGGAATATTTCATCGTGCTAGAGCAGACGACTTAATTATCACTTCCTTCCGCGATCCATGAACGACCACCTGCTGCTCTTATAAGCGCTGCTCGAGCTTATTCTCGCGCATACCGATCTCCGCCAGAGGATATAACGCAGAACGACGCGTCGTGCCCGTCGAGCCGTTGAAATATCGGTTAATATTCAATTGCGCAACCAAGAGTTAACCAGCGCCCGCCTCCTTGTCATTTAAGAAGCGGACAAAAGAGACCGGACAAACTTGCATAAAACGAGAGCCGAGAGAATTTGCAAGCTACGCTCCGTGCTTCTACATACGACCGTTGTAAGCGATAAGCAGAAAGAGAGAGAGAGAGAGAGAGAGAGAGAGAGAGAGAGAGAGAGACAGCATTTATAGCTGCGCTAAAAATTCCAAGCGTACCTCTCTTCATTGCAACAAATCACGTTCTCCAAATATTTCGGCGACAGATAGAACGATTATCGCATGCATTGCCGACTGTTATACGAACAAGACACGTGTCTCCCCAAGTTTCTTTATTCTCTTATCGTCTTTTCTTCGGCGTTGCGCGCCAACAACAAGACTCTGACAAAAAGAAAAACATAACAAATTGCTTGGCCATTATCTCTCTCTCTCTCTGGCGCGAGCGCGCGCTCTTGAGATGCTGCTTGAAATCGTGAGTTTGCGTGCGCGCTCTGCTCGACGGCGCAGTTAAGCGACCTTGCGCGGAGCTCCCAGTCGCGGCGGCGCGTCACATGAGTAGGGGGGGCGCACTGAGCGCGTTATGGCTCTTCCGGAGCTCGAGCCGAGGGGGGAACAAAACGAGAGGAAGCGATCGGCGCAGCGAGATAACGCGCTCGGCGCTTTGGCGAATCTTCAGCGCGGCGTTGCGTATGGCTTTGGCCTCAGCTCCTCTCCTTCAGGGTCGAATTCCTGCTATAGAACCGCACCGTTTCCCAGACAAGTCAGGGAAGACTTTGCCGAGGCCAATAGATGCTCGAGAGGCAATAAAGATGTTATTATACTCGCCGGCAGCTTGCCTACTCCTCTTCTTCCTTCATCCACCCCTTCCCCTCATTATCCTTATCTCATCTCTTTTCAACTGGCTCTCGCGCAATCTATGTGTTCGCGATCTGCCCAATGATTCACCTGCCTGCAGCAAGCTAGAGATAGACGGGCGGCTCGGTCAACCTTTGCTTTTATTCGTCGATTATTTGCCGGGCGAACGTCGGCCAAACCACTGGATGCGCTAACCGAGAGACTACGCTCTGTTTTTCACTGTCTGTTTTTGCACAATACAACGACTGGGCCGCAGCAATGGTAATGGCGTCGATAGAACGGCGCAACACGAGCAACAGCATCGGCCTGCGCCGGCAGGAGTTGAGCATCGACGAGGAATTCGAGAGCCCAAAGGGCATGTTCGTCTCCTTCCGCAGCATCGCCTTCGTCTTCGTCATCATCCTGGCTCTCCTCATAATAGCGGCTTTCGTCGGCTTCTACGTCGTTTCACCGCCCGAGGACGATGTGAGTATCAGAGGACTGTCCCAGTCCACTCGAGTCTATAACTGTCCGATCTGAGCTTAACCGGGCGAGGCACCTCGATGAATTTTTCAAGTTGCCCGATGGCCTGGCTATCCTCCGGAGCGCGGAAGCGGAACAAGAGCCGGCGGATACGTACGAGCTCGCTGCCTCGGTTTCTCCGCTCAAGTACCATTTGGAGCTGGAGCCGAGGATCGAAACGGAGAGAGTTCGGCTGAGGGCGAGGGCGAGGCTAGATTTCCACCAGAGCGCCGAGCCCGGCCCCAGCCAGCTGACCCTCGACGCCCGGCACTTGGACATCCTGAGCCATCGGCTCGACGCGATTCAGCTTAGCAGGCCAGACGCCGGCTCGGACTCGCCGGAGCTCAGGATAACCGCTAACAAGACCGACGAGGCGGGCAGCGATTACGTGATCCTCTTGGAAAATCCGTTGCTCGCCGGAAATTACTCGCTGGAGATCGAGTATGAGGCGGTGCTCGACGAGAACGTGGCGTTTGTGATGAACCTCACGAGAAACGGCAAGGAAATGTGAGCCCGTATTACCTATTATTCCAATCTCTAGACATATTCCTCTTGCGTTATACATCAAACACGTCATAACACGTCTCCTTATTCTTCTTTTGTTTGGTTCTTCTTCTTTCTTTTTCTTTTTGTTTTCCCTCAAAAGCTTACTTTTAGCGTCAAAGTTGAAGCCGATCAACGCGCCGAGGCTCTTCCCGACGTTCGATGAAGCAAGATTCAAGGCAAGCTTCGCCCTGACATTGCTGCATCCTGCTGACACGCAGGCCCTCTCCAACATGCCTGTGATAAACTCGAGCGACGCGTAAGTAGGCCCTGCATCATCATCATCAGCATGATCATCATCATCATCATCATCATCATCATCATCATCATCATCATCATCAGCAGCAGCAGCAGCAGCAGCAGCAGCAGCAGCAGCAGCAGCAGCAGATGATCATTAAAGTGTTAAATTGCCAACGAATTTAGATCATCGGAGGATATGCTCGCTACGGAGTTTGCGGAGACGCCGCGCATCGCTGCGCACAGCCTCGCCTTCGTAAGCGGCAGCCTTGAGCAGCTGGGCGAGTTGGGCACGGAGGTGGTGAGCCACTGGGCAAGCGACGAGCACGAGCATCACGAGTTCTACCTGCAGGACAAGCTCAGCCCTATCCTCGAGGCTTACGCCGAGCTCTTTAACAACAGCGATCGGCCGACCGAGAAACTCCAACTCGTCGCCTTGCCCCTCGACTTTGACGGCTACTCTGCCCCCGGGATCATCGTGATCAAGTACGACATTTACTTGTTTACCCTTGTCAGTTCATTTCAGCACTCATAATAAGCAATAAATTCACGTGGTTCGCCACGCAGGGAGTCGCTGTTCTACGCCGCCGTCGGTTCACCTTCCATCACAAAGACCAAGGCGCTGCTGAACCTCATCAACCTCGTCGGGCAGCAATGGCTCGGCGGTTTGGTCAACGCGAAAAACTGGACGGATGCCTGGTACCTTGAGGGATCGCTCATCTACCTTCAGTACGCTCTGCTTGACAAGGCAAGTTTTAGCGTTATTCAGCCATCGGCCTAAGCGCATATACTTGAAACGCACGAAATGAACAGCTGCAGAGGAAGCCGTCCGTGACTGGCAGCAAAATATTTCTATAAGTACAGATGGATACAGGTGTATATGCTACTTAAGGCTGGCTATATGTCTTATATTAGCACAGACATATCTGTTTAACCAACTACCAAATTTTCGATAAAAATATAATATCGAAAGGTATTAGGTGAAAAAATCGAGTTGGTGCTTTGACAAAACACCTCTTCGGTTTGGCACTCACCTCGAATTTCATTCTACGTTTTTCTCTTTCAATTTTCTACCGATTTCAATTTTTACCGAAAATTAGGTAGTCGGTAAAACAGATAATATCTGTGCTGTACCTCCGGCTACATGTACATAGGTAAAACTTGTTAAACAGTATGATTAACAATGCGGATATGTCGGCTTACCGTAAGTTGGCTTCATCAAATAGTTAATCGTGTTGTATATCAAGGCAAATTTTCCGTGTTAAATTTAGTGCAGGGCGCAGGCAGTGGCAGGTGAGTTGTCACGAGCGCTCAGGTAAAGGACAATCATTTTTTCTATGTATACGTGGACTTCCTTGCAACAAAATAATTTTCCGACAGTGCAGATTGACCAGAGTCTCGAGGGATCTGACGAGTTTTTGGTCGACGTACAACTTGAGGCCATGGAAAACGATGGCTACTTCATATCAAAAGAGCTCAGCTCGAAGGTTGATCACAATCGCATCAAGGCTTTCGATCTCGAGGATAGCTATAGAAAAGGTGCGCAAACTTGCAGGTCATATGAGACACTTGTCGGTCTTACTTTAGTTCGATACCTGCCTGCTATTTAACTTTGCTTAGAAATAGTAGACATATGCATACCCACGCGCACGCGCACGCACGCTCACACACACACACACACGCGCGCGCGCGCGCACACGCACACACACTGATACGTGTGTATGCATACAATATATAAATATATGTAATGTAGATAATAATTGACTACGCATGCTGTCTAATCCCGTTCACAGGAGCATGCCTCATAAGCATGCTGCATGCGATTGTAGGGGAGGAAGAGTTTGCAGCTGGTTACACTGACTTCCTTCAACGCTGGTGAGTTGAACAATATACTTGTATGTCACACCTGCGTAGATTTTCAATTTGGATTTTGCATAAAGGCTGTTGCGAGTCGATTATATTGCAACTCGAATATTCTCTTTTCTTTATATTGCAGGAGCTTCGACATTGCCGACTCGGAGGCGTTTCTTCGATCTTTTGGAAATAATGCGACGATTGGCATTGAAGGGACGTCCTTGTACGACGTCTTTCACACCTGGGTTCGTCAGCCTGGATACCCTCTGATAAGTGTCAAGTGGAACCGGAATAACGGCAGCGTAGTTGTCCGCCAGGTACCGACTCGTAATATATCACGTACATATATATATAAATAGAAAAAAAAACACTGGACAGGGCTTATCGACGATTCCGCCCGTAAACGTCCAATTTTTCACGGCCAAGAAAGAATATGTAGCGCTAACAGTAACCGTATATTGACAGTTTTATACTATGCAAATTAAAAGACGCGTTGCCAGCTGTCGTGGTAATTTGCGAGGCATTGAGGAAAAAATGAAAAAGATTAATAAAGTAAAAAAGCTATATAGGTGCTCGTTAAAATTACAAAAAGAAAAAAATAAAGGGAGATTTAAAAGAGCAATGAATAAGAGGGGCGAGTCAAAGGATTGCGCAATAGGTTGTATTTTAGATTATTTCAATGAAGATCATTTAATTGTTCCTTTAACAAATTTTAATTTGAACAGTGCGAAGCAAATAAGCGCGGGCGCGCGTGCATTTGCTTCTCGCGAGAATGTAAATTGAATCGATTAGTCGTAGTTTCATTGACCATTGCTTTTTACATCTGTTTAAACGTGCAAAACAGGAAAAGTTTAACTTTGACGAGTTTTCGAACGAGGACGACGAGGATGAGCGCACGGAGCGCAAATTACGTTGGTGGCTGCCGCTAACGTACGTGACCGCAGACGGCAACTGGTCCAACCCGACGCTCGTCTGGCTGAAGGGCACGGAGGAAATGACGTTGGATAATGTTGGCCGAGCCACTAACGACTCCTGGATCGTATTTAACATTGATAAAAAAGGTGCATAATCCACATCAATCAATCAATCCACACCTCTTCTCCCCCCCCCTCTCTCTCTCTCTCTCTCTGTATATATATTTATACATATATTGTAATTTAACCTTGTAGATTATAGAGAAAAAAATTATGAAAAATACTTGCCGCTTCGTTTATCCCTTCAACAACAGTTTAATCAATTTTATTATTATTATTATTATTATTATTATTATTATTATTATTATTATTATTATTATTATTATTATTATTATTATTATTATTGATATTATTATTATACAGTTTATAACTAACAATACGGTTCTTGGATTTAATTAAGGTCATTAAACATTTAATTGGCTGTACAACACTGCTCGGTTTTCATTAGCCTCACTCGGGTTCTTTTAATGAAATTGGGGGGTCAATTGAAAAACAAATGGAAAATCTTGCGAGAGATGAATTTCGATGAATCAAGCCGGGAGTGTTGTCATTATAATCGAGAACCGCTTGGAATATATACATCGTAGCCGATATTATTCGAAATTCGCTCCACTCTTCGAATTATATTAGGCAGGATATGAAAAAGTAGCGTGAAGTATAAGGTGGATATAGCGAGGTAGGTAGGAAAATGAAGCATTGGGGTAACCGTTTGACCGTTTCAGGCTACTACCGCGTAAACTACGACGAGGCCGGCTGGGAAGCCCTGGCCAGGCTGATGTCGGCCGAGCCCGGGCTGCCCCCAGCAACGCGCGCCGGCCTGGTCGACGACGCCCTCAGCCTCGCGCGCCAGGGCAGCCTCGAGTACGAGCCGGCCCTCGAGCTGCTCGCCCGAGCGGCCGAGTCCATTGACTACGCGCCCTGGCGCGCTATAGCTCGGCATGCCCAGCAGCTTGACCTCGCCCTCTACGAGACCAGCGCTTACCCAACTTTCCAGGTGAGCAAACGAAATCTTCTAACTTGGAGAGAGAGAGAGAGAGAGAGAGAGAGAGAGAGAGAGAGAGCGAGAGAGAGAGAATGCATATGTTAGAGATGGGGATAGAGCGCAGCGATGTGGCATACAGTCAGTGACGGGGCGCTCGACTCTTTCAGGAGTTCATGCGAAAACTCGTGACGAGGCTGTACGACGAGACGAAGCCGACGCTCGAGCAGGGCTCCCCGCTGGCGGTGCTCGCGCTCCAGTTGGCCTGCCTCTTCGAGCATCAGCAGTGCACCAGCTGGGCCAGAAGCCAGTGGGAGAACATACTTAGGGACGCCGAGTACACGTGAGGATGATAGCTTTTTATATCCTCCTACCACCCAGAGCCATACTCAGCTGCCCTTATCGATGCAATTGTTGAAAAGCCAATCTCGTCTCTACTAATATTCGCGCCTTTCCAACCGGCTCTATGTTGTAATATATTTTACCCTGGTTACACGCCATCAGCGAAAGATAAACGTTTTCAAGGTAGCTTTAATCATTGTCGATTTAACAATTTCCGCCTGATCTACAAAGTAATAATAAAGTTTCAAAAGCCTTCTTCCAATTTCATTTTCAACATTAAGCTAAATTACTGTTTTAAAAGTTATACGATTTATATATAAAAATGTTTTTTACATTTCTTGTAAACAAAACTATTACGTATATATTTCTGGCTGACAAACGGTTTAACAGTATTAAAAAATGCGTAGAAATAAAAAATGCGAATTTCCCTTGACGAACAATCGAAATTTCAGACTGGCAAAGCATGTACGTGAAACGGTTTACTGTGTCGGAGCTCAACGAGGCGGCCAAGAGGAATTGTCTTACCTAATGCAAAAATACGGCGAGACGAACGACCGAGACGAGAAGAATCGATTGTTATCCGCCTTGGGCTGCTTTCAAAGTCCCTGGATATTACAAAAGTGAGTGTCCATTTACATTTACCTTCTGAATTTTTATCATCGTCTGTTGTTAATATTATCAACCAGACTTTGTACGGTAGATAAAAAAAAATTTTTATCACGCTGAGTTAACTGTTGAAAATTAAATAGAGAGAAAAAAAGAGAGAGAAAAAGGAAAACGCAATAAAATAGACTTTTGAACGCAGGGTACTTAATGAAATCCTGGAGGAGCACAAATACGACGACAGCGACGTCAGAGTGATATTGAAGTCTTATGCTAAAAATCCAGCAGCTGCACAGGCGGCTCGTAGGTTCGTTCAGGAGAATTGGAGAGAAATAGTGAAAAGGTATTCGCATACATTTACAATCTCGGAAAATTTTTTTTCCATTGCACTGGTTAATGAAAAGTTAATTGAAAAAAAAAATGTAATTAGTGACGACTTTTAGAAAGCAAAAAAGAAAACGGTTTAATTTGAAGAATAAAAACTTGCAGGTTCTCCAATTCATACTGGGCTATGAAAGCTTTCGTCGAGGCAGCGACGAGTCTGCTCTTCAGCGAGTACGACATGAACGAGGTGAGTATATAAAGTTCAAGAGTCTCTCTCTCTCTCTCTCTCTCTCTCTCTCTCTCTCTCTCTCTCTCTCTCTCTGCCTCGCTCTCCTTCGCCCTCCTATAACATTGTCCTTTCATTTGCAGTTCAATGCCTTCCGAGATAAAAACATCGAGAGCTTGAAGACGATGGCCCATTGGGTCGCTTTAAACGAGATGAAAGCTTCTTCCTGGATCTTTAGACTGAAACAATCCGCCGGCAATCTGCAGCAATGGTTCAAGCAACATTTGACTTCGGTTACTTAAGAGAGCCAACATAGCCCTCAGGAGCACGTACGTCTACACGCTATATTGTCAACGTCCCTCCTTTACGAGCCGATGAATTTCCTTCTTTTTTTTCTCTCTTTTAATTTGCCAAACTCGAGGAGAATCCGTCGACTTTTATCCAAAGCCATTCAGCCGTGCTCGTTCGTCCACTCGAAAATTCACGAGAATTTATTAAAATTCAACTTCAAAAGAATAAGTAAAAGGCTCGTCTAAGGATCGTCCATGTGTTGAATGGTTCGTCTGCGCGACTCCTGGACAAATTTCTCAAATGTTTAGCTGGAGAATTCAACGGCTCGTACGAAGAGGCTCAAAGACGAGTTCGTTTGAACAAGTGAACGTAACGAGGGTGCAGGGGTGACAGGGAGACGGACAATGTAAATGAAAGTGGCGACAACAAACAACGCTATGATTCTACCACAACAATTTTTATTTCGTCAAATAATGCTCTCGTCATCGATAATATTATATATAAAACGAAGAAACAACATGTTCTTTTTTCCCTTGGCGTTTCGCTTAGCTTTATAATAACTTGGGCGTACCTTCCAGCCTTGTCGTCCTCGTCGTCGTCTTCGTCTTTCTCTCTCTCTCTCTCTCTCTCTCTCTCTCTCGGATTTTACAATAAAGTTTTACATATTTAACAAAGTGCGAACGCGTGGTACTAAACTGCGGGCTGGAGAATATTTTGCCAGGCCAATACATATACTATATACGCGCAACTACTCTAGACCGCTTGGTGTGCGCGGCCCCACCACGTCATGCCTCGTTTTTCCTATACGTTTTATAACGTTTTACCTATCTTAATAAACGTATGCTGCCGCTCTATATGTAATATACATATATATATATATATATATATACATACATACACACACACATACATACACACGCACACGCATATACATATTTGTATATATATTATATGTACGCCTATTTCGCTGTCCAAGTACGTTTGCCTCCTTTTTACATTAAAACGATTCTGCTCGTCGCGACATCGACTTCGTACGAGTAACGTAAAGTTTCTGTCCTGTTCGCGACATTCACGCTCAAAACTTGTGGAGCTCTGGCGCAAAAAGCTATTTACCAACTTTAGTTTATGCTAATGCGCTGCATGTATATCTTGTATTATTAACATACGCGTGTATACGCATACAATGTCTATGTTCGCCCGTGTAAACTATAATCAACAGGAGGATATTATTTACAAATGTTTATTTACAACTGCCTAATTCTACGTACAAGTTCTCCACTGTTTATGACAGTGGCTCGGTTAATTTTGCTCAAAAATAGATCGCTTTTTGCTTGTGTTGGCTGACGAAACGTCGTCAATAAAGCATTCGAAATTTTTTTTATAATTGCTTATTATTCAATCCTCTATTATTAAATTTTTAGCCACTTGCGGTCATTAGCCCTGAAAGTAATAACTTCAACAGTTTTTTTTGTCTTTGTTTTTCGTTCGCCTCTAAAATTTCATAGAATCATCGAATATACAAAGCAAAAAGTGTCTTTTTCGAAATGCAGCGATTGCTCGTAACGTAATATTGTTTTAGCAAAAACTTTACCAACGTCTACTCTTATAATTTATTAATGCACGGCATTCCTTATGCATCCTAACGTGGCAAAATAATGTGCGTTTTATTCTTCGGCTTTCTATCCGAATTCTTCCAAGACAAATAGACAAAGAGAGAGAAAGAGAGAGAGAGAGAGAGGGAGAGAGAGGGAGAGAATTTTGAAAAATTATTATATAAACTTCAAATGTTACAAAGTTTATGTGAGATAAGTTTGAACCTACAATACATTATTGTTAGAGTAAGATGTATGTTTTGTGTTGCTATGAATACGAAGATTATACAATGTATAATATACATATCAATATACAAACTTACTAATTTAGCTGTGTAACTTGAGTTTCAATAAGTTTAAATTTAAATGATAGTTTAATGTATTGAATAAAAAGACGTTGGTATATTTAATTGAATTTTTTCTTTAAGTCATTATATTATTGCTTTGGAAAGAATCAATAAAAAAAATCCTTTGAACCGTGTAATTTATACAACGAGCACAGTTTTCTAAAAATTGTTTCCATCTGTTACTGTACCTAACATAGAATAATAATAATAATAATAATAATAATAATAATAATAATAATAATAAAATTTAATAACAACACACGTCATAGAATACAGTTTCGTAGACTCATAACAATTTTTGTTTATTTGTAATACTTAGTTAACAATTTAAAGAGATAACACAGTATTGTATTTTTCTTTTCTAAATGAGTGTTGGCACCTGCACCAGCAAAATGTTCAGTTTTTAATAAAAAAAATTATATCGAAATCTGTAGAAAGAAAAAAGAACTGAAATTTCATATCTTATCGACCGGTCCAATATGGCTTATACAATCCGAAAACTGAGTTGTAAAATTGTAAATTGAGCGTAATTTTCCTACGCAACAATAACAGCTATATGTGTGTGTGTGTGTGTGTGTGTGTGTGTGTGTATGTACATATATATATATATATATATATATATATATATATATA
>JAPYYQ010000754.1:151552-187189 GCA_030522585.1 Anagyrus pseudococci | reverse complement strand
TTTCCTATAAACCGAGTATGTACCACCGGAACTATACAGTATAGTAATTTTTACAAAAAAATTTTGTAATTTTTATTTATACTTTTTTCTACGTGTAGGGGGGAGACCGAGGCAATAAGTTCGCGTATATATAATGTCTGTAATATTCATGATGACTTACTCCCCCTTGTGTGTGTGAGAGAGAGAGCTCTCCTGTACACCACAGCACCGCAGAGCAGCGACTGTTACTACTGTTGCAGTCGCGCGCCGGGGGGTCTATATGTGCGCGCGTATAGGCGAGGAAGCCGAGGGCCGCGACGTGTACAATGTATACGCCGCGGCTGGAAGTGAGACGGCGGCAGGTAACCGAGGGGCGTCGGTGAGATTCGATAAAAGTTAATAAGAAAAAGAAGAAAAATAAAGGAAACCAAACGACGCGAGTGTGAGTTTTGCGCTCTCGCTTCGCGGCTTTATATACGCGTACGCTATATATAGGGCCGAGGAAGGTACGGAGAGGAAAGAGGCGAACTGTAAAGACGGCCTAGCGTTAATAATTTCTTCATTTCTCCGAAGAAGTTTCAAATAAGAGCTCCGTCCCCCCGCTACGCCCGCGTGTCTCCGTGTGCATCGCACTTATACACACTCGCGCGCGTTCTACCTGTACTCGCGTTATATGCTGCACTGTTTCCTCCGCACTGCTACGTGCCAATTTACCGGTGAAATTATCACTTGCAGTGACTCGCCGAGAGAGAGAGAGAGAAGAGTGCCACCGAGAGAGAGTGGCAGATTGAGAATGGGCCCAGGGTAAATGTTTCTCGCGAAAATGTGCACTTTTTATCGCGTTCGCGGATTCCGTAATTGATAAATGGCCGAACGGGAGCTCTCCTGGCTCACGGGCTAGGAGGAGAGCTGGAGGAAAGAAGGGAGATCGCGTGCGGAAAATATCGTTCGTTATGGGCATTTTTCAGGCCGCATTTCTCCGGCATGACGCGCGAGGAAATTTTCAAGAACACAATCTCGCCGCAGAGCGTTTGCAGCCGCGAGCTTCTACTTGGAATCGAACTTTTATGCTACCCGTGTGCGCGCGCGTGGGTCATGTTTCTTTTCAGTACATGTACGGAGATCAGCTCGGCGATCTCGGCACGCATGCTGAATTATCCCCTGGGAAAGCAATGCAAATTGTAATTATCCCTAATCATCGTCACGTTGTGAAAAATGATTTTTTTTTTCTTCTTTCTTATATTCATTTTATTTTACATTCGTATGAACGAGATCGCGAAAAATACCGCGGATCTAATAGTACGGGGGAGAAGTTCGATGAAAATTGATTTTTTTTTTCTTTAGCCGAGATTATGAAAAATTTAAATTATACCGAGAATACACGGCGTGTGGATTTGTACTTTTTTTTGGCTCTTCCTAGTTTTACACACACGTGTGCCGGTCAATTATGTAGGGAGACGAGAGCAAAGAGAGAAAAAGAGAGAGGGACGCATGGATATCTGAAGCGTGTGTAACATTTTTCATTTTTAACGAAGGCTTTGAATAGTAGATTCGCGACTAAGTGCAGGTGGTAACACTGCTCGCGGGAAAAGTATGGCTCGAGACGAGCCAACTCGCGCAAAGCTCGGCAATCATTATCGCGATGTCGTTCTCTCTCTCTCTCTCTCTCTCTCTCTCTCTCTCTCTCTCTCTCTCTCGAACGTGAACGTTATCGCGCCTCGGTAATGTGTGTATTCGCGAGATATAATAGACACGGTCAAGGATTTCGTTCCGTCATCCACTTGTCTCTCTCTCTCTCTCTCTCTCTCTGCCATATACTGCGCGAGTGCCTATATGTCTAACATTTATTTTTTCCAAGCGACATTTGGACTGTTTTGCTTTGCTTCTTTTGTTCGCCGCAAAACATTATTTGACTTTTCGCCGTATACGGAAAATCTACATTGGGAGTTTATTTTAAAATAGATTCTAATCACAATCGAAACGCGGCGAAAACATTCGCGCGAAAGATTAAGATGCATTTTCTATCTCTGCTTTTACGTAAGAACAAGCGTAAAAATCAAAGTCGTTTATTTTTAATTGGCTCGTGAATTCATTTTTTCTTTCATTTTTAAACGTTAGCTCTTCGTATTTTTTTTTGTCTTCCTTCTTATTTACAACTGTCACGTTTGAGTTGTATATTTAACAAGAAAAAAAAAGAGAAGGCGAGTAAAATGAAGAAGAACGATTATATCCAGCTGGAAATTGTCGTTAATTTAGCACTTGATAAATTTGATTATTAATAGAAAGTGTATGGTTAAGGAAAATGTAATCGCTTAAATTATGGGGACTGCGGTGTATATAAGTGGTATACAAAAGATTGCTACGTCAGATCCAGTGATTACGAGGCCGAGGAATATTTTAGAAATTGAAATTGCAAGAGACTCGCCCGAGCTATTACTTTGATTTTCGAGATTGACAAGAAAACGAGAGATGAAAAAAAAAGATAAGGAATGCTTGAACAAAAAAAAAATAAACAACGTAGCGGGTAAGTAGATTGGATAAAAATCGTCTCTACATTACGCTGTAATGCAACACGCGTATCACACATCTATGTATATACGCGAGGCGTCTAAGTAGAACGAAAAGTCAAAAGTAGCAAGGAGGTAGAGATGGCAAAGAGAGAGAGAGAGAGAGTGTATGTAACGTCGCGACAACTTTATTTAGCTTGCCGTACGCGGAGCGTCGTTTAATTTATGCGGCCGACATAATGTCTTTATTATCCGCGCGCCTGCGCGTATTCAACTCCCTTCTCGTAGCGTCCACTTACGTCGCCCGGCCAAAGACGATAAGGTTCGCTCGGGCTTACACTCGCTTCGACTCTTCTTTTTTTTTTTATCGACTAGCCGACAAGCTGCTGCAAGACTGTATCAGCGCGCGTGCGAAAGACAGGGGCAAGGGTGAGCAGGGGGAAGGGAGCCGCGAAAAAATTAACACGTGCACTCGCTACGATAAGACGTTATATGAATTTTCCTCGACGGCTCTCCGGCGTACATATAGATAAGCGGAAATACAACCCCCCCCCCCGGCCCCTCGCCCCGTTGTCGTCTCATCGGCCCCGTCCCCCGTACACACGTATCTCGTTCTCATGATTTTTGCAACGAGAGCCGCTCGCGCGCTCGTGCCGGCTGAATCGTTCGGGGAAATTCGAGAAAATCGATAAGAAATACACCGACGGGGGAGGAGGCGAATCGTCGCTACTAGTGGATGCGCGCAGGGAGAAGGGGAGGTGGCCGTTCGTCGTTGCGTTCTACATTGTAGCGGGTGATTCATGCGGCCGCCGCCGCCGCCGCGGCAAGTTATACAATAGGCGCACGCGCGCGTCTGCATTCGCCTCTCTCTCTCTCGCTCTCAAGTGGCTTTAAATGAAAAAATAGCACTCCGTGCGAGCTCTGCTCGATTAGAAGCGCTGCAGTACACCTCCCCCCCCCTCATTCTTCGGCAGAGTACACACCGGCAATCCCCACCGGCAGCACTTCCCCGCTATATAATACGACGAGCAGCTCTTATCGAGCGACATAGGCGCATCGCCGGGGCTTATGTATGCATTTGACGCGCGAGTCCGCAAGCTCTATCGGCTCGCATTATTTATGCGGCTGTTTTTCGTTTATTTCCAGCGACTTATTGCAACGCTGTGTGCGAAACAACTTTTTGCCCCGGCGCACTGGCAATTCTCTCTCTCTCTCTCTCGCGGGCATAAGCGAGATAAGCAATGAGCGAGTTTGTTAAATTGAGCCAATTTGAATTATTGTAAATGCACCCGAAATTTACGATCGTGCTTCTCTTGTAACTGTAATTTTATTTAATCTACTTCGTATATATGTTATTTTTCGTTTACCTCTTTCATATACTTATTACAGATTGCTCTTTAATTTCTAACGTCAGAGCCAACTGATTTTCGCTTTTTTCGCGTTAGTTACCGATTATTACTCATTGTAAAATTAAGTTATTAGTTTAATAAAAAAAATTAACATTTTTTTTGTTTGTTTAGATTAACGATAAAGAAGAAATTCGATTGTAAAGTGTGCCTGAAATTAGCGCAACGAGTAACGTAATTTTATTATTAGTACCACGGCAATAATTTAGATTAATTTTTCAAATGAATTTTGTTATTGTAATTATTGCGAGAAGTGAAAATTGTTAAAGTTTTGCGTGTACGCCTTGGCGCTTTAAAATAAATCATTACGTAGCAATTTTCATAAAATTATAATTATATTCCGAGCGATTGGTTTCCAATAAACCACTAATTGAGAGACGTGTGCGTGACCGCGATACCAGTGGTAAAACTTACAAGTTGCATCAAAGGGAAGCATTGTGTGTTGCCGGGATACTTTTTCGTAAACCAATTGATGGGTTTGTACACACACACACACACATCGAAACGTGGGAATCGCGGTTTCAAGCTTTTCTGCCCGTGTTTTTGTTTCGTGGCTTCTCGAGGTACATTTTCACCGGCTACCGTAAACCATCTCGGCGTTACTCTTATTGAAAATATTTCCTGCGGACTCTTCCTCTCCCCTTGCTCTTCCTCCCGGGCATGAAAAATGTGTGGTTCTTTTTTACCGCTATTGTATCGATTTATTGATTTTTATTTGTAACGCACTTTTGTTTCAGCAAATCCATTGTTTCTTATTAAATAAGTAAAAAAAAGCAATCTACCAATGTTCGAAACAGGGTGAAGAACGATCGTAATAGTAATAAAATATTAACGAATTGCGTATCATCTTGGCTTCTCTACGTTTGTCATCCCGTAATCATCTTCATATTTTCCGCGAGAGAAAAAAAAGAACCGGTTTTCGCTCTACGCTCCTTTTCCGCACTATCAATTGCCACACGGCTAACCTTTTCTCACCTGACGACTCGATTTTTATTTTATTTGATTCCTTAATGATTATCAGAAAAATTGAGATAGAATAAATTACAAGCGTTTGATATTTGGAAAAATAATTTTTTTCTTTCGATTAAATAATAAAAAAGTTTAAGAAAATACATTATCTACAGTATTTGCAATAAATGTACGGGATTGCGTAATAAAAAAATGCGAAGGATTCATTGTTGATTGTTCTAAAGCCGATTGTACTACTTTATGATATTTTACTATTTAGTCAAGATATGAATGATAATTTTTCGTTAGGTGTATGATATGAAATTTAATGAAATTTATTTGTTTCGCCTTATATTTTTGTTCTACAATATGTAAAAAAAATTCAAACGTGCTATAATGTTCTTATACGTTTGAAAAATATTAAAATGCTTAAACGTCATTGTTAGTTCATTTTTTGTCTTGGTTATGAACTGTATGCGTCCAGTACAATATTTAAATACAATCTTACGGTATATTGAGCTTATGTTAAATTAATTTTATAAAAAAAAAAACAAAATTAAAAAAGTAACTACGATTACTTTTCACGTTTTATAAACATTGTATTGTTTTGTTGTTCAGTTCTAACTTTTTTTATAGATTTTTAAAAAGCCAAGTCAAGCTTAAACACCTTATCAAGTCATTAGGCGAGTCTCTGTATGAATAAATTAAAGTTTGATAAGTGACAAAAAGTTAAAAAAAATGAACAAGAAACTTGAATTATTCATTTAACTCATAATACTTTTTCTTCATTTTTGATACGAAAATAATGTGTAAAATTAGTGTCATGTGCCTATGAATTTATAATGAAACAAATTATGCAAGGGAACAGAAATTGAAACTTTTACTTTGTTTCAAAATTTTCTGTTCTTAGTTTTTATTAATCATCGTTTGTCTCCCTTATTAATCAATATTTGCATGTTTTCTTTAAATACGTATATATTATATTACAAGTAATCAGTACTTTTATTTCGAATTTCAATGTAGGAACTTGCTACCGTTTTATGAGCACAGCTTATAAATGCCATGGTTATTGATTTTTATATTTACAAATGCAGTAAGGCAAAACAAATGTGTTCAGCGTCAATTCTTGCATTCAGTGTTACCCCAAAATCTTCAAAGATGTATTAAGTACGAAGCAGGTCCTCGAAATCTTGCACAATCTTGAGGTGATGAATCAAAATCCATTTTCAAGCTGATAAAAATTACTTGAATATTTTTTTAAATAAAAAATGTTTATTTTATTTAAAAAAATTTTTCAACTTTCTGATAAACGAATGTTTAAATATTAAATCTTAAGATATATTGTAAATTTTTTTTATCCGTATGAATTTAAAAATCCAACATTCGTTCATTAGATCTTCGAGTTGATCAGAATGGATCTTCTGTGACGTCAAAACAATCTCGTTTGGAGTTTTTGACATACTAATGCGCATTGACATTTTTATTAAAAATTTGTAAAAACTGCAAAGTTATTTAATGCATAAATAAATACTGTTTTAAATACTTTAGCTTCAGGTACGTTATATCACAGTTACATATTTTAATATTTGAAAATTTAAATTTAAATAATAAACTTCATTGTGAAGCCTTTCCACAGAATTACAGCCCAGTAGTCTTTTATTGACTTCTAAGGGTGTATAAGTAGAACCTTTGTGAAAAAAACATGGAGATGCTTAATATTAAATTTAAAATATCAATTTTGTTAAGAATTGAAAAATCATAAGTTAATTATTTTTTTAATTAATTTAAAATAAAAATTGTTTTTGTGATTAAAAATGAAATTAATTCGATTTGTTTCGCTTGAAATATGTATATCATAAATGAAAATGTACATTACCTTCCATTATTAGTTTTAAGACAACGTCGGGGTTCATCCTGCCGTACTTCAACATTACGTAAAACAGAGTCAAGGTTTGCCAAGGATATCCCAACCGCAGGATCATTCGAACGCTGTAGTCCAATATGTTTTCGTCATGCTTCGTGTCTGTATCTGAAAGTAAATTTTTGGTTTATTAAATTAAAAAAAAAATATCCATCATCAAAATTGAATTGCACCCTGTTGTAACTCTAAAGGTGTAAATAATTTTCGAATCTATTATTTTTATAGTAAACCTCAAATAATCATAACTGAATTTAATATTGATTGCATGAATATATTGATAGAAGTAAGCTATAAAAACGAATGCCTAGTTTATCGAAGAAACTCCGAAGTTCTTCGTAAAAAAAAGGAGGGAGAGGCGCGTTCGTCAACCAGAAAACAGTTTAGCAGCGGAAAAATAGTAAGTAAGCCTATAGTGATCGTAGTAACGGCAGCATTACGAGTAGTCGATCTGAAAACTCGTTTCCCCGTAAGTTCGAGATAATAGTTTACGGTACAGCCCTGCGATCGCCTGAGTGCACAGGCCCATGAGAGTGTACGTAGGTATACACGAATACCTGCGCCTGTCGTGGATAGTGTATACATGCGGGTAAGCGCGCGCTCGTGAGAGAGAGAGAAAGAGAGAGCCTCAACTCGGGGAGCCGAGCGAGCCAATGGCATTAAAGCCACTCTCTAGCGACCGCCTACTTTCCAAGCTCTGGAGAACGCTTTTTAAAATGGAAATGGCTACCAGCGGGGCCGAATGCGACACGAGGGAAAACGAGCGAAGAAAGGCGTGCGCCAGACGGAGAGAAAGCAAGGGAATGACGGAGGGTGGGAGCGCGGCCCAGCGGCAGCAGCGGTATAGCAAGCGGGGAGGGGGGGTGGAGGGAGGAGCAGCACACGGCACACGGCACACTTGACTGTGCGCCTGCGTGCGCTGCGCGCGTATATATACACACACATAGCCGCGCTCCAGCCCTGGCCCCAAGATGCCCCGCTGACTTATCTCTGTCTTTTTCTTTTTTCTCTTTGTTTTTCCAACAGGTGACCGGAGGGAGTGTACTTGGCCGTCCGGGACTCGGCCGTGAGGCGGTACTCGAGGATACGCTGGCCGAAGGTGGGAGGAGGGGAAAAGCCGCAGTGGAACCACAGGGGGTGAACCGAAGGGAAAGTCAACGATGAAAATGGTAAATGGAAAGCGTAAGAACGGCGAGGAAAATGGGTAGATACTTTACGCTAGGTTACATGGTAGATGGAAGACTTGGCTTAAAACACCTTTTACGCCGGGCTAAATGTTGCTTTATTTTGTATGCTAGACAGTTTAATTCGAAATCAAACTCAAAACGATTATCTCGAACGTGCAATAGATGCATGCCACCTATAAGCGTGATTAAAGAAAAACGTCACTCGCATTTGTCATTATGTTTAACATCATTGAATTGATAAAGTAATAATGGAATTCGGCAAAATCTTTCTTTGGCCCTTAAATAAGCCATAGTCATAGGAAAAAAAAGGAATGACAGGCACGAGAATTGCTTGACAAGCGCGCGGCATCTGCATTTTCAGACTTGCAGATTAGGATCGAAATGTTCGTTTTCGAACAAAGGTTGCAAAAGGTATCATTGTAATTTCTTCATTCCTGCCAGCAAGTCGCGTGTTCCTTTAGAAAATGTTTCCATCTGTTCGCCAGTCTCGAGAGGCCTGACACGCTCGTATACATATGCCGATGATTACAGCCAATGCAAATACAACTTCTTTTGTAGAACATATAATTTAGCTCGGGAACTTGTTTTTTTTTGTCTTCTAAAATATTCGGAAATGCAAGCTGCAGCCGAATCATTACGTTACACGTCGATTATACTTTTTGCCGCAATTATTGTCAAGACTCTCTCGTCTCTATTTTCGAAATTTAGATACTTTCGCGTGGATCGTAAATTTCAAAAGCAATTACGTTTCGAATGTAATACATTTGAACGTTGATAGTAGACACAAAATAATAACAGTGCAAAAGAAAATTTACTTAATAATTGTTAATCTATGATAAATTTTAAAAATTTACTAAAAATTTTCTGTGCACAGGAAAATTACAAAATTAATACACGCATGTGCATTAAATGCCGATTTACACCCTTAACAAATTTCTCATATTAATGCGTAAGTTTTTACTTTTTTCTATACAGTTAACAGTTATTTACTTACTACCAAAATTATTTTCCTTCGTTTCAAAAAAATGCAATAAATAAAAGTTCACGTAAAATAAAAACGAAACTTTCAACATTTTTATTTATCGAGCGCTAAGCAAAGTGGAAAAAGCTATATACGCATTTGCAAATACCATACGTAATTGCTTACCGACTAAAAAGCGTCGGATACACGATGGAAACGAATACGTGACTTCGTGTCACAATAAAGCTTTCCTGTTTTAAAGTAAATTGTAATCGGAGCAAGCACAGTGTGCGCGTGTGCGTGCGTAAGAGAGAGAGAGTTTGTGCGAGCCTAACCGTGGGCGGGCACATAACGCGCACAGCGTATAACCAAGGCATAATATTGTGGCTACGAAATGATTGTCGTCGACCCCCCCTTCAATGTGATTTCTGAGAAGCTCGCACGATCGAACGGAAGTAGCGAAACCTACACTTCTGTAAACAAGATACAAGTACAATAATTTCACGTGTTCGGTTGCGCCGACACGAAAAAAAATATCAGCTTAAACGTTGCTAATTGTTATCGCCGTCCTTTTGCAATGGGAAAATAACGCTATCGGTGAGTCGAATAACGTTCCGACTGTGAAAGCTTAATTAAAAAGACAACAACCACAAAAAAAAACAGTCGACAGATTTTATTTCAACTTTTCGAAGCGCGGCAGTAATGCGAATTTCGAATTCGTATATCGCAGAACACGACGTGCGAATGGTTTTATCGGAACAACGCAGAGACTGTAATTAAGATAAAACCTTTTCCCTCGCAAGTTGGCACTTTTGAGCAAAACCCATACGCACGCAATGCTTGTCTTTTATAACTATAACTCGAAAACAGCGTTGTTCTCCATTACGTAAATAACTCGACACAGAATAAGTCACTCCAGAGTAATATTTTTATATTTGAATATGCTTCTTTTTTCTATGAAACTAAATAAATTTGTCTACCCGTAATGCAAAGTATGATACTTTTTGAAAACGGCATTCAGCGCAAGAGAATTTATATTCTTTGACTCTTTCCGGTCGCTCTTTAACGAAGCGCGAGCATCAAGAGCCGAAAATGCGAGCATTTTGGGTGAAGCGCGTGACAAGAGCGCGTTCATCGATATCGCGTGTGCTCGAGTTGCGTTTCACGGTAACTCGGATAGCCCGGCCGTGTCCAGTGAGAAATGACGAGAGGCCAAGAGAGGAAGATGATGGCTATAGCATACGAGAGTGAGAGAGAGAGAGAGATAGATAGATAGATGCATAGAGAGAGCAGGTAAGCGAGCTTGGTCAAACCAGGGGAATCCCCCTGCCGTCGACCAGTGGGACAGAGAGAGAGAGAGAGAGAGAGAGAGAAAGAGAGAGCGAAGTGTATTCCCAAATACAAAAGGGTTGGACGGATTTGCTTTGTAGATGTGATACTGTTGTCGCGCGAAATCGAAACTCTTGCATACCGCGCATAGCTGTGTCGATGACAAAGGTTCGAGGCTATCGTCACTCGGTCACCCCGCGGCCCCGCTCCCCTTCGTCGCACATCGCCCCCACATCTTTTGCGTATCACTTGCAGCAGATGGAGTGAGGTTAAATGTCGCGTTAATAAATGTTTACGGGCTTATACAGCGGGTCAGCTCTTTGCCGGATCAAATATAATAGAATATGTATGTGTGTACTTTTATATACATGTTACTGTGGATTGTGTCGATGATGGTTAATATAGGTATTCTTCAATGTCATTATACTCGCGATGAAAACAAAAATCAACTATACGGCGTCTGATACACATCGCAAGGGAAACAAACTCATTTTTCACATGGAAAAATTAAAATATTTCGAAGAATATTTCACATACTTGTCCTCCTCCTCGTACTTGTACTCCTCGCTCGTTCATTCGCTCGATAAACTTTTTGGATTGCGAATAAACTATACAGGCCCGTTTCTCGCTGATCCGCGATACAACATTTAACAGCTCAAAATAGGTTCGGTCTTTACAAGAGCGACATGGAATCTAAATAAAAGTCAGTCTCGGCGTTTCATGCGTGTGTGCCCCGGGGGCTTGCACGAGGGTCGCGCGTCGCAAAGAAGCGTCGTCGTCGGAGCCAAGCGAGAAAAGTCGTAAAATGCCACCCTAATGCAGCGTTGCCATGTGACTCCGCTCAAAACCGCGCGCTCTCTCTCCCACTCGTGCGCGCGCGTCCCCAAGTATATTGTGAGCAGCACGATCCCGTGCGGGTATGTGTACGTTGAAAATCTTGGGGTCCCTCGTAAAAGTGCAGGGCTTAAGATTTTTCGTGGGCAATTGTAAGCCGAGAGCGCATGTATTTTTTCTTTCTGCCCCGGCTTCTTCCCGAAAACGAAGAAGACATTTAACACTTGTCAGCGCGCGCTGACTGATTTACGATCCATTTGGATTATCGCTTTCTTCTTTATTTTATTTTATTATTTTTTTTTTTTCAATGTAGAATTTCATTCAAAACTTGGAAAAAAAAAGAAGTCCCGTGAAATGATAAATATAAAGACGCGAATATATAGTCCCATAAAATGAATAAATAAAAGATTATAAAGATTAACGGTTGAAAGATGGAATTCAATTTGTTTCTTTTTTTTTCGTGTGTATAAATAATAAAAGCATCTTACTGGGAGAAAATTCGCCGGACAAAAGATATTCCGGGCTTATTCAACGCCAATTATTGAATAACACTTTGGTATCGCGAATGGCAAGTGTTAAAAATTTCTATTCCCCTAGTCTATGGGCGAATTCGTGTCAATAGCTGAATCTTGATTTTAAAACAGAAATTGCGCTATTGTAGCCAGATGCCACGAACATAAACATATATACATAAGCGAGAGGAAAAACGTAAAATCGAAATTAACAAAGTCTCTCCCTCTTTCATACGCATACATATACCCATTCTCTTTCTTTCTCTCTCTTTCTGGCGTAAGATAGGAGAGCACAAAAGCGAGCATACAAAGCAAGCCCTAATCGTTATTTATGCTAGTTGCAAACAGTTTCTAATCTCCCTCGAGGCGCTCGGTGCTGCATTGAAAATGCATATATAGACGAGGAGAGAGGCTATAACGCCAAGCAGCCGAACGAGCGCGAGAGAGATCCGAGGCGAAGTCACAGTCAACTTTTTCAAACGAGACCGCTCGTAAAACCGAGAAAGAGCCTGACTCGGAATCGAGCTGGAACGCGAGTGCGTACGTGTGCGTGAGAGAGAGAGAGAGAGAGAGAGAGAGAGAGACGGAGCGAACGAGCGTGAGAGGGAGCGAGGGACGAGAAAGAGAGACGGACAAAGAGCCGAGCTTCTAGGTTTTGGCTTCGGTTATAAGTCCGTATTATATTAGCCGGCTACGAATGGCCGAGCGACCAATGGCGGCCCTCGTAAAAGCCGGGTTAACATTCGCTCGGATTGCCAAGTGAAAGAGAGTCTCCGGCTGAAATTTCGACGTTGCAACGCTCGCGAGAGACAGAGAGCGAGCGCGCGCGTATACACCGGACCCCAAGAGCTCTCTCTCGCTCTTTCTTTCTTTCTTTTTTTTGGCTCCGACGCTGGATATCATTGTGAGAGCGTTTGCTGTTTATGCCCCCGAAGTGTAACCTCCACTTGCGCCGTTGGGTATACCAACAATTGCGAGATACTGTCTCGCGCCTAACCCCATCCCTCTCTGATTCAAAATCACTTTGAGAGATGGTTGCGCAGGCATATACACAAGTTCGAGGTAATACGCGAGGGCGTATTACCTCGAACGTTTTTGCCGTATCGCTCGGTGGAGTTTATTAATAAAGTAGAGTCCGGATATCGGGAGAAAAGGAGGTGTACGTATATACATATTATCGAGGTAAAAATTGGCACGACGAACTTGACGCTTGGTTATATGTATATCGTGGAAATGCTACTGCCGTACTTTGACAATTATTGTCTATTATAGACACAAGGATGCCATTGGCCTGGCAGTACAGCGATGTTCCGAGAATCAACGGACAGTCGGTCATTCATGAGCTTTTTTTACATTTATATACTTCGTTATACGGCTCGCGTTCGCTCTCTCTCTCTCTCACACACACAAAGCAGTTATTAACATTCCCCGATTATGATTTCCCCGAGAAATTTAAGAATACGCTCCTTTATGTGTCGCCAAGCTCCGAGAGACCGTCTCAAAGGTGGTCCGCGCAATAACGATTTCCTCAATATAGCGACTCCAACTGAAGTCGCATTGAAAAAAGAAGCTCGCGGATCAACCAGTTAAAGCGCCATTGTGCCCTGCAGCTGCTGCTTTATTTGACGTTACACCATATGCTTGTTTTACTTTCAGAAAAACGGAGGAATCGGTTACAAGAAGCGCGTATCGCCATCAAGAAAGCATAAAATTTTTAACTTTCGACCCAACTCACCTGACGCCGATTAAATGAGTTGAAAAAACGTCATCATCGCTATAATGTTCTAAACAAGGAAAATGAGAAAGATCATGACTTACCTGATAAAATGTCGACGTCGGATTTTTTTATTAACGTGTTGTCAGCGGCTTCGGCAGCGGCAGCGGCGGCAGCAGCAGAAGGCGCTGTTACGGACAAATTGAGGCCCAGTGGCGGTGTGGGTGGCGGCGTAGGTGGCGCAGCAAATTCGCCCATCCTCAGCTGCAAATTTAGAATTATGACCAGACTGTGGAGGAGGGGGGATAACCCTTTTAATGGGGCGATGGGGGGAAGCTCTCTGTCACGGTCGAAAAAAAACGGCTTATTTATTTAGACGAGTGTGCAAAGTCTTGGTATTGATTCTGATCGTTAATAATAAATCGCGAAGAGGGACAGGTCTTTTCCCCCCATATTTAACCGGTTCGACTACGTGACGACAATCAACTCGCGAAATAACTTAATCCGAAAACGTTGAATGTTTTCTATATGTCACAATAAGAGGGGCAATGTACTTTGACGACGAATAAGAATAAGTTTAAAAATCAATAGCAAGTCGCCAGGCTCACCCTTTGGTCCTTGTTCGCTTTTCTGCGAATCCTCGTGCTGATCTTCATGTCTCTCTGGCGCACAGCCGTATGTATGCAAGCCTTGCAAAGGCACGTGCGCTTAGGACAGTCATCCTTGTGGTCCTTAACCGGTATGATCAGCCCGTGATTCTTGCATCTCGCGCATTTTGGATTTCGCGGTGGCTTCTTTTTCTTGCCCTTGACCAAGTCGGGACTGTCGAAGCTGCTGCTGCTATTGCTGTTGCTGCTGTCGTTTGTCAAGGACATGCTCAGATCGCTCTTATCCTCGCTATCCATGGTCTGAAGCACGTCGTAGTCGTCATCGTCATCGTCGTCTTTGTACTGCAACAGAGCACAGGGATTGCGTTTGAGCGGGATTATCACGATTTTATTATATTACAATAATATTTTTAACTCACGGCCTCGTCGATGAATCTACGGCATTCGCCGCAAATGCAAGAGCGGTAAGGACAGTCGTTCAGGTGGTCCTTGTTAACCGGGACGCTGAGCCCGTGATTCTCGCATCTCACGCATCTCAGG
This sequence comes from Anagyrus pseudococci, assembly GCA_030522585.1. Classification (NCBI taxonomy): domain Eukaryota; kingdom Metazoa; phylum Arthropoda; class Insecta; order Hymenoptera; family Encyrtidae; genus Anagyrus; species Anagyrus pseudococci. Next base: position 172,746 of record JAPYYQ010000754.1, on the reverse strand, counting down.
CACCTTCGCTTGCCGCGCTTGCTCAGCTTCATCGACAGGAATTTGTTCAAGTTGTCCTTGTGGCGAATTTTGCAGACCAGGACCTTGCCGTTCCATTGAGTCATCGCCGACGGGTTGGCAGAAACGCTTGTACTCATGCTGCCTGCTGTGCTTGCGCGCGAGACAATATTGCGCTTCCACGCCCCAGGCCTATTTCCTAAAGCTTCACACTTTAGCCGCGGAATTTCTTCGACGACAGCTGCCCGCCCGGTCTGTTTCTCTTTTTTTTTTATCTATCAAACCGACCAATCCAAGCACTTGGATTTCATGGCGCTATCATGTATTTCGACCTATTGTCTCCCGAGCTGATGATTTTCTTGATTTTTTTGCTCGCCTTTCCTTGATTTACTGAAACAACAAATTTACAGGTTTTTCTGAATCTCTAATTGAAATAATGCTTTTTTTTTGGTCGGAACTTAAACGCTAGCGCTTTCGTCGAGAAAATATTGAAGGTTATATTTTACTTCATTGTAAATTTTATTTATCATTATTTCTATATTATTATCATTAGTAAAAATAACAACGAACCGATAAAACATTGTCAGTGTAAATTGCGCATGACTATATTGTAAAAGACCGAATATTATGCAATACAGCGAACGAATATGATAAATAGGAAACGTTATGCACGTTAATAATTTTAGTCCAACACAATTTCATTCTGTTCAACAACTACTTATATACGAAAGGAGAATCGATCGTCGCACAGCAGTCGATAGTCTAAATCTGGAATATACAGGAGTCGTCCTTTTCAATAATACACTCTTGGCAAACACTCAATTAATGTTATGATAATGTTTAGGAAATTCAATTCCATTCAGTTCACTGGAGTGACTGCTGAAATTTTAATATTTACCGATTATAAAATAATATACATTTTGCAAAGAAGCAAAAATTAATTGCTTCCCGCGAGTGCTTTTAATTTTTGTTTTTTCACTAAATATAATGATTAATTTAATAACTAGTATGTAATTATTTTTTAAAAACTTAATGTACATTAAAATATGTTAAAAGGGAGTATACGTTTATTCAAAGTACACATACATTTTAAGATGTGAAATGTGTTCATGTACAGTTGCTATTCCAGAGATTGATATTGAGAATAGACTGTTTTAAATATTTAATAACCTTCAGTAGTACCTAAATATGTCAAGTTCATTACAATATCAGCTTATACAGCTCTCTTCCTGAGATAATTATTTTAAAAACCTTTATCGATAATTAAATGAAACGAGTTACTCGAGAAAACTTAATTTGATGATTAACATTTTCTTAAAATAAGAGATAAATAAATGAAAATGTACGATTCCACTTTTAATTGTCGAATTTGTATTTGTAAACTATTGCAAATTATTAAACTGCAAAATACGAACTACATCCGCATTTGCGAATTTTGAATAATTTTAGTCACTTGAAAAAATAAAATTTCGAGCACGCCGAGCAGATCGACCGAATAAAATATTAATATGCCAGAGAGGAAAAAAAATTATCCGCTGTATATTGCGATAAGATTGAAAAGACTGCTTGCATGTGCTTAAAACGTAGACGTATAACGATAATAAATTAATGATTAGAAACCAAGTATTTCATTGTATATCAAACAGATAAATTTCTCTTACAATGTAAGAAACGTAGAGGTTATCAATCAGCACGCGAATTAATTCCAGCGAATTAGTAAGCTATTAAGAGTTGCGTATTTCCCCCGCCACTCAAGTTTATTTTGCGGATTCGAAATAAATTAACGGTAAAATTGCGAATCAATTGCGAAACGCCGTTACAATCGCAATGAAATATGAAAATTATGAAAGCTTATTCCGACGATTCTACGTTGCATTGTCTAGAGATGTAATTTGCCGCTGTAATCAGCATACACGTCCATGTTCTGCATTTAACGATTCCTGAAGATTTTACAAAATCCCAGCTCAGTGTTTTATTGCAAAAATAAATCGTTTTGAAAAAATATAAACCGACACTCAGCCAAAGTAAATCTTTGAGAAACTGAAGAAAAAAATAACGATCGATCGCCAGCAAAAAATCGTATATCGACTCGGTCAAAACGTGACGATCGGCACGATTCGATAAACATAAAGTCGGTTTTAAGTAAAACGAAAATCCGCGTACTTAGGTAGATGCGGGGGAGGGGCGGATCGGAGCGTCGCTCAAATTTTCTCGGCTGCAGAGCGACGACGGGAGAGGATCGTTGCACAACGTCGGCGCAGTGTCACGAGGTCGGATCTCAAAATGAAGATCGGGAGCGGCAAGTTGCGCGCCCGTGTCTGTGTGTGCGACGATAATGGCTAATGATAACGGGCGCGACTGTGTGTATGCTCGAGAGCTTTGCCTCTCGCCCGGACTTATCACCCCGCGCTTTGCTGCTGCTGTTTCTCCTTGCAACGCGTCGATCGCCAGAGATCGCCTGAACGTTGTTCATTCATTAAAACAAGACCCCCCCCCGCTACCGATTTCTTCCCGCGATTTTTTTCTTCGTTTCTTGTCTCGGGTACCTTTTGAATTTTTCGACTACGTTTTTGCAGTAGGCGAATCGTTATCTATTCGAGCCGCGTCAAGGTTTTGGAAAGACAAACAATGTTGTAGCGAATATAATTTAAAGAAAAAATAAATAAATAAATAAAAAGTAATCGAAAAAAGAAAAAGGGTGTATATCGCGCGGTGTATGTACGAAAAGAGAGCGATTAGCGAGGCGTCTGCGCTGCGTTCCCCGTATATATATATATATATATATATATATATATATATATTCCGCGCTGGGTATTACATACCGGACTCGTTACAATGTAATGAATAACAGGATTCGAAGGAAAGGCGAGTTCTCGGAAAAGTATTATAGCCGAGCGTCGTAGTCTCGCTCTCTCTCTCTCTCTCTCTCTCTCTCTCTCTCTCTCTCTCTCTTGGCCCCGCGCGCGACAGGGGCTGCCTGTAATCTACGCTGCAGAGGGGTGGAGCGAGGCTAAAACAGTTTAGCGGCACGAGCGGCAATACTGTCATTGTACCGCCGGCTCGGCGATATACACTTCCACAGAGCCGATAAGATCGATCAATATTAAACTTTTACGCCGCGCTAGGCTGTTCATGCGAACTTGGTAATTTTTATATATATATATATTTCAGCTCGTATCAATAAAATTATATAGACGGGGCAATGCGCGCAGGTTGTATGTATATACGAGAAAGTAAGAGAGAAGAGTTTGACTCTGTATCGAGAAAGAGAGATAGAGTTGGACGATTACATTGTCACAATCGCGGCCGTGATCGAAAGTGTCGGTGGAAGTGAAAAATTAATGAAGTCGGAAAACGTGGGGGGGGGCGAGGGAAGGAATATAATGATACGTCTATAAGCGTCTCTCGCTCGAGCTGAATAATCTAATATCCTGCAGTTTATTTAAGCATCGCCGAACCGAGCTTTTGTTATATACTCGGCATTTCGCGAATGTCACAAGAGCACGCCACTCGCGCGCGATACTGGGACGAGCTTGCGCGCTTCTTTATTTTCCTCATTGCCGGAATCGTTAAACCATCTCCGCGCGATCGCGGGGGTACGACACTCGAGGAAGGCCGCGCTGTTTGATATTCAAAGCAAACATTCCGATACGCATTGTCAATTAGCCGCGATTATGTCACGTCGGATACAATGTTTCGATTGCAGCAGCAGCAGCGCGGCGGTCTCGGCAGAGAAGCAGCTGTGTGTATTTTGATGCTAAATCAAGCCGATCGATAAGCCCGAGGGAAAGGGGGAAGGGGCTATTTAAAAGCACGCCGATTTTTCCAGAGCTGCAGACGCTGCACACACGCACACTCGGCTAAATCCCGGGGATTATACACGCGTATACACGTTTCGTCTTGGGAATACGTACAGGGAGTCTTATGGCGCGGGCAGGTCTGCATGCCGCGCGCGCGCCGATTAAATCCGCAGCGCAGCGGCTCACGAGCGAGCCGTCACTTAGCGGCAATACGAACGAGCGGAGATAGACGCAGAAGCGAGAGCGTCGCCGTCGTCAAGCAAATTACCGATGTCCCATTGCCGATGCGTGTTTAATGCAAAAAAATTTTAGCAGCGCATAACCTCGCCCGACTTGTCTGTGTGCATGCTCGCGTGTATTTATATATACTCGTATATATCGGCTGCCGCCGCCGCCGCAGAAAGGGCTCTCTCGCGGATCAAACGAGCCGCTGCAATAAGCTCGTGCTCCGTGAACACGTCAGTACGACTAACTCGTCAGAGGCTCCTACATCCCCCCCTCGGCAGTTGCAACTCGAGGCCGTAAGGCAAACTCGAAACTCGCGCTTGTGAGCAAAGCCCAAGAGAGAGCAGCTTACCCCCGGTTGTTCGCCTCGACGGTGTCTCCTCTAAGAGCCAACTCGGCTGCTGCCGATCTCGTTGCAAACGAAAAAAAAAGAGAGAGAGAGAGCCAAAAGCCAGCTCTCGCTCGAAGCAGCCTCTCCGCTCGGATCAGCGTACACCCGGAGCCAGTCGTCCGAGCGTCGCCCAGAGCCGTCGCCGGCCCGCGTGTTCTCCAACTTATTTTCACGAAGACAGTCTCTCCCTGCCGGCAGCGAGCATACGCGCACTCTCGGGTTACTCGAAACTCAGCCGATCTCGCGCGATCGGTACTCGGGGCTCTACACGGCCTCTCTTATCAGAGAGCCACGCTCTGGCGTAACACGACGAGCATTCAAGAGCAAACGCGGACTGCAAATCGAGGGCCAAAGATAGAGAGAGAGAAAAAGAGACACACACTGAGAGACGGAGAAAGAGCGGTGTTTATATGCGTATTGCGAGGAAGAACTGGGGCGCGCGCGCGAGCACGAGCCTCCTCACCGCTGTGCAGTCGGCGACTCACTAAGTCGCCGCCGCCGACGCCGCTCGGCCCCGCGACGAGAGAGGTGCATGCTGGCTAGCCGCCGGTCGTCGCAGCGCCGGCCTCTCCTCCTCCTCCACCTCCTCGCTCCGCGTGCGCGTCGACGACGTCGCGATCGCCCTCGAGTGTATAGGCGCCCCAGTGCACACACGCTTGCCTCACCTGCCCCCCCCCCCCTACCTACCGTCCTCACCCTCTCTCTTTCTATCTCGTGTACGTTCCCTCTGTTTCTGCAGCCGCGCAAGAGTGGGGCAAGAGACCGTGTGTTTTGCAGAGAGCCTACGACGATGACCGTCTTCGTTACCGTCACGGCTACCAACGGCTGACCGGACGACGAGTATACGGTATAGTAGTGCCGCGCCGAGGTGCATGATATAGCACTGTCGCGCAGAGACTTTGCCGAGAGCGTTATATACGGCTGATAATACGAGAAACGTCGCGCTTGGATTAGCCAAGATCCGGCCGTATTAACGCGTTCGCCGGACTCAATTGGAAAGAAACGATCTGCTTTCTTTATTCTTTGCTGTCGTATGCTTTTCTCTGTTTTGGGCAAAATTTTCTGTCAAAAGTAACTCTGCTTTCGTGATTCTTAATAGACATTTATCTTTACGCACGGATATACGCTATTACGTGTTATTTTCTTTTTCTATGTATAGTTTACGCGCGTACAAGTGAGCGCATTAACAAAACTGTTATGTACGATGTTGATTGGAACTGCCGTTTGGAAAGTCCCACGATTTTCTCTTTGACAAATTTAAATAAGTTCCTTTCGTTCGAACGACCAAAAAAAAAAAGATAAACAGATAAAAACAAACAAAATAATTATTCTTCATAAATTATCAATTCGATTAAAAGGTATCAATATTTGTCTACAGACTTACAGTTACATGTGCACTCCTCTCTCTCTCTCTCGCTCTTTTGAAATAAATGATGCCATTTAAAATATTCAATAACAAACAGCTATTTCTTACGTAATTAAAAAAATAATCTAACCAAGCGACAGTTATGAATTAACCACTTACCACTTGTTCATATTGAGATCTCACGGTGAAAAACGCGAGTCAATGGGGAGGGAAGTGTTTAATTTGCGCCGCAATAAATACGCCGATTATTTAAAAGCAAACTAATGATTGGGAGTTAAGAAATATATATATATATATATATGTGTATATACATAATCTCAAGAGATTGGGGCATACGTGCATACGCACGGACGCACGGCTCTATTCTGGCGAGTTAGCGAGAAAGAGACAGACGGACTGAGACGGGATAGAAAAGAAGAAAGACCAGAGGAGAAGGGTGGGTATTTAATACCCAAACTCCTTGCGACTAAATAAAAGAATGATCCAGGTTGCCTGAACTTCTTTCTCTCTCTCTCTCTCTCTCTCACGCACACACTCTTTACTCTCAGCTCTTTTCTTGTCCTTTTTGTTACTCTGTTTTATATTTGCGGTGTACGCAGTCTTGCTCTCTCGAGCAGTCCTGTCGTCCTTTTTCACATTTTTTTTTTAATGCACTTTCACTCGCGCTTCTTGTCTTCTTCTCGTCTCCTGTTCTTGTTCCTTTTCTCCCCCCTCCCTCTCTCTTTTTCTTGGTCTCTCGGAGCTCTTATTGTCTCGTTATTCGTTTTTCTTTATTACACATTATTCTTGCGTATACACACGCGCACACTAGCCCTCTGTCCCTCGCTCGTTCGTCTTCTTTGCTCTTCTATTTCTCTCTCCCTCTCTCTCTTTCTTCTGTTTCACTTTTTTTTTCTCTCGTTCCTGGGTTCTTTTTATGTATATTGGCTTCGCACTCGTAGTGCCAGTAACATTGACGGTATATTCAATTGAATAGGACATGACAACTCTTGTGAGTCTACATACTCATTGTAGAGCTTCAAAATCCGACCACAACAAAGTATACAATTATAAAAGTGTCTCTACACTCTGTTACATTATATCACGCTTCTTTTCATACGTTTGTAAGAAACAAGTATAATTGCACGTGTATTTTTTCGAAAAGATTATTTTTTTTCGTAATTCCTTTTTGTTTGTTATTAATTTACATGAGAAGCTTTGTAATTTGAATTTTTACATGGATCATTGGATCAACCAAATTGAATTGAAAAATGTAATTAATTCGCTAGCAAGCTTATTACGCGCCATAAAAATCGACATTTTTCTACAAAACACAATTACTTAACATTGGAAAAGCAAAGCGGCGTTTAAAAATTTTTAAGACCCACATTTATAGGATTTTACTCGAAGCCATAAAAGTATCCCCCAAATTAAATTGTTTTCAAAGTGCAACACCACATAAAGTCTTACACATGTTTGTTCGAGGTTTATGGCTCTCGTCGTCTGGAGGACTGCCTATTACAGGGGAAAAAAAAGAGAGAAGAAAAACAGCCCAGGCGAAATATGAAGTATACTTGTTTTACGTGAATGGCATATTCATAGAAGCGACGAAAGGGTACGCTTGAAAAGCACTACAAAAGATTAAAGTGCGCTCCCTTTCTTCCATCATCGGCATTAACGAGCTCACACATAACGAATGCGAATTTTGTTGGAAATACAATGAATTTACAGCGCTTAAATAACCCGAAAATATCGATGTCCTTGACGAGACAATTTTGAGCTTAAATTTTTTATATTGAGAAAATATTTTTTTGATAATCTAAAAGATGAAAATTAGCAAGGATGTTTTATCTACGTTTACGATGAATCGGGTATTTACTAATTACCGTAAGTACTCATTAGGTAAATGTATGTGTGTGTGTGTGTACATTGATAAATGTAAAAAAATTATAATAAATAATTTTTATATTTTCAATCAGCTTTTTCCGTTTTTATCAGTCTAAAAACGGAAAGAAAACACGGTTGGATTTCTACATTCTTAATAATTCACAACTGAATGAAAATTATTTATATTTATTGTCAAATCAAACAAAGACCTAGATTTTTTCCATCGAATTAATTCGACCGAACAGAAATGTTTAAAGCTGTTTTATTAACGTTATTCTATCAGTCGAAGCTTTCTGTAGCGAATGAAAAATAAAATAGCGACTCTCGACACGAGTGAATAAAGTTCCTGGTAATATTTATAAATAATTTTGCCTCGCAACATCAAGTACCAGGACGAACAGAGTAATCGCATATAGAAAAGCGCAATATAATTTTTTTTAAATATTTTTTCCCATACGCATACACAATCCAACGAAAAGTCATAAAAACGTTCCGAAGCAAAGTACTGTTGGTTCGCTCGCACACGCGTCATTTCTTGAATTCTAAGTTCGAGAGAAAAAGAGGGAGAGAGAGAGAGAGGGAGAGAGCGGCAAATAATTGCACGGCTCGGGGCTTGAAGCAGAGAGAGAGTCCCGGTGACGAGGACTTCCTTCGCGTTTACGCGGCTCTTTATCGCTCGTCTCGTCTCTTCCCGCCGCAGGGCCGCCAATTCGCCTCTTATCCCTCTCTCTCTCTCTTTCTCCCACAACTTGCTTTCCACGTCAGCGGATCTTGAAAATCTCGCTCGCACCAGCCGTCCCATAGCGTTGGGGAAAAGGAGGAGGAAGGGGTGGGGTGGGGCGTCGATTATCGTGCTGTATACGACTTTTGCTCGTATATATATATAAATACATAAACGCACTCGCGCTCCCATACACACATTTACAAGTGTACACACACAAATACCTCCGGCCTCTCTTTCCCTCTGGCTTCTCTCTCTCTCTCTCTCTCTCTCTCTTGTGTTTGCGTGTGCGCGCTTACGTCCCAAGTATGTATATGCACGCGGGGCTGGCGCATTAAATTCAGAGCCGCGAGTGCGTTTGCGAGCTGAGAAAGCTTTCGCGAGGACGTTGGAAAATTTCGCGGCGCCAAGCGCGTCTGCCTCGGCGCCAATCGCATACACATATAAAGAGCAGAATTGTGTGTGTGTGTGTGTGTGTGTGTGTGACGTGTAAGTTTTGGCGCGACTGTTGTAATATATGCGTTCCTATGCTCACGCACGCGCTCTCTCGCTCAAGCTCAACATACTCGATGTCTCGAATCTCGCGAGATCGGCGGAATAGCTCTCTTCTTCTCTATCCTCTCCGTGCTTTTCTCGAAGAAGAACTCGCAGAATGTATTTCGCGTCGCCGGAAACGTCATTATAAAAATCAACTTCCTTTCAGATATGTATTTATATATTATATATATGTGTGTGTGTCTGTGTACTTATTCGTTCTGGAGTACGGCCCCGTACACGCGGAGGCATAATGGGCGAGATAAGCGAGAATTCGCGCGCGGGCAAGGCTGTAATGACAGCTGCTGTTGTGGCTGTAGCACTTCACACACAAACTCGACACACACGCAGACACAATCGTGCGCTCTGTACTGCGTGGTGACGACCACGGAAGAATAGGTTTTACTGCTCGGCTCGTAAAACGAGTCTCCGCTCGCTAACTTATACACCCTTACACGCGTATACCCACGCGTACACACAACAGGCACACAGAGCCGCGCACACGTGTACAGTACCAACACTAATTACGCTCGTCAAAACTTCGGCTCTCTCGCGCGCAACTTGTTTGTTAATATACTTTTCGAAGAATCAGCGAGTCGTTCGCGTTCGTACGTACGCGAGCGCCTATACAGAGCGACTGTAGAAAAAGGTATAACAGAGCACTTTTCGCGTACACAGACCCTTCCTCCTCTGACATCGCGCGCGAAACTTTGACACACGTTGCGTGTGCGCTGAAAATCGTATACATTCGTGGAAGGTCGAAAAAAAATAGCAGCAAAGCGGCTGCCTATGTGCGTGCGCGTTCGAAATCTCTCTCGCGTACAACGCCAAGAAACAGAGAGAGAGAGAGAGAGAGCTTTTCATGTTGTCGCGATCGTTGGATAAGCGCACACGCGGTGCATGATCTCGGGGGCTCCAAGGAGTCGATAAGAAAATCGCGATGTTAACCAGGCGTGCACAACTTTTCCAGGGAGAGAGAGAGAGAAAAGCCCAAGCCGAAAGTCGCACCACGAAATTCTCAGGCCTCTTATACACAAGCTCGGGCACTTTACGACTCGAACGTCAACTGTATACCGCCGTCGCTCACCACAGAATCTTCCCGGGGTCGCTTTCTTTCTTTCGGTTCAAAGGTTTCCTGTGCGCGCTCATAAAATTCAAGCTGCACCCACTGCGAAATTTGTGCTCCTCTGCTACACAACAGTCTACTTCACTTGGTGGGGGCTGAGGCTAGCTTGGCCTATAGCCGATGGAGAATACTCTGCAATAGACAACGAGGACCCTTCTAAACTCTACTGACGACTGGCTTAACCAAAATCCATATCGTGTTTAGTTTTTGCTCTTGCGTTTTTCTTTTCGCGAGCAAAAGAAATTCGAGTTACGAGCTTCCAATAAATACAAGCTACGTCACTGTGACTCACGTTTACAGGTCATCGTTGCTGTACTTACTAGGGGGGGGGGGGAGGTACGTAAAGTCCTTCGATGTTTAATGGGGTAGTTTTGGAGATATAACTACGCGCATTCACGTATCTCGAGCGTTATTATTGCTAATATAAGCTGCGTTTATGGGACGAACTTTCGAATTGTACTCCTATACAGTAGTTGTAGTAGATTTGGATAATTGAATATTAGGATGAATAAAATACAATTAATTAATATCGGCCGATTGAGCTTCGTCGAGTTTCGACAAATCAAATTCCACTTTTAAGATTCTCCTGGTGTACATGACCACAAATTCTGTTTTCGAGGAATAATACGCGAATAAATATCAGGATATCGTCGAAATTAATGGTAGCAATGAAAATTTTAAACTTATAGGCTCTCACGAGGCGAACTTTTTGTTATGCGAATCCAGAATAAAAATATATAAAACCAGTAGCCAATAGGTTTTTTAACTCGCTCTTTCTCGCTAAATAGGGCTTTCAAGCACTTAAAGGAAAGAAAACAATGTCAATTACAATTTGGGTTATAAACTTTCGTTGGCACGTGATTTTCTAAACCTCAACGAAAAAAAAAGAAAAAAAAATCACCATGACGTCTGACGCTATTATGCTCTTAACCGCTTGATAAGGAACGACGCGGTGGTCCTATGGTCAGCTATTTTATCCATGGTATATATTTACCACTTAATTACGGCGTAATTAAGTCGTTGTGTATGTCGAGCGAATTGTCCTCTCTCTCTCTCTTTTTGTTGATAAGTTTTCGTCGTATTTATATAAACTTCCTCCCGCATGATATATACATATCGATCGCTCGGGAAAGCTTGATTTGATTATCGCTGATGCATCAACATCACGGTCAATTAGCGTTTATAATGCAACTTGGTAGGCAAGGGTATACGTCTAACTTTGTATGCCGAGAGAGAGAGAAAGAGAGAGAGAGAGAGAGATAGAGAGAGATAAAGAGACAGTGGGTGTTCGATATAATCTACTACTACTTAACGAAATGGCTGTACGGCTACCGGACGACTGTGGCATCGCTAAAATTTATGCGCGAAAGAATTAATTTGACGGGTAAAAAATAGCAGCCGAGACGTAGCCGGGGACGCAGAGCACCGGGAATGAGTGAAAAGCTAAATCGAAATTCGTTACGGAGATGATTAGGAAACGTCGCTCCGCGAACAGCTGTGTATCGCAAGGAAGCTTGTGGTGGGGGGCGCTGATATGAATTGATTTGCTGGTGAATGCTCACGATGAAAAGGATGCGCATCTGTTGCTCTATCAATTCTGTTTTTTTTTTGTTTATACATCTTTTAGGACAGAGCGATCGGTAACGAAAAATTGTTTCAACACTTCTTGTAATTGTCTCGTCTCTATTTCATTAATAATTTGTTATTAAATCAAATTAATTTGTTAGCTACGTATTTTCCTGATTTAGTTGCAGTTCAATTTTTCGACGTAAATGTTTACTTGCTTACGTGCCCATGATCTCGCGCGTCGCTTTGAAAAGAAAAACGGTCGCGTAATCTATATTGATTTCTTAAAAATATGTAGAATATTTTTGCTTTTCAGCACGTCAATTTAGCGGTATAGAAATTCGAAATAACGAAAAAATAGTATCACAGAAAAATGACATTCAAAATTTCTTTTATCTTTAAAAAGCTTAATTTTGAATGACGGATTTAAAATTGAAAATGGATAAATATAATTTCCGCGCGAAAAAAAAGAGAAACAAATGAAAATAATATATATATTGTGTGTGTATATATATATATTTTCTTTTAGAGAGAAAAGAAAAAAAAAGAAACGAGCTAAATGAAAAATTTCTCGGCCCATATCGCTGCGGCTGATAATAATTATGCCCTCTGAAATAAGACTATGAAATTGATTAACGTTGAGGAGAAGTAAATGGTATAAATAAGCGGGCTGGGCAAATTGAAAAAACGTCGGTCCGTTATATGTTAACCACAGGCAGTGAGAAAGAAATAGAGGGAAAGAAAGAGAGAGAGAGAGAGAGAGAGAGAGAGAGCGAACGACAGAAAGGAAGGCAGAACGAGTAAGAGCGAGAACGAAAGAGAGAAAGAGCTCGAAGGTAGGCTCTCGGCAGGCCATAATAATCTCAAGCAACGCGTAGTTGCGGTTTTATTTCAGCGCTATCAGCCTCCTCGTGGCGCACACAACACTGTACTAGCGGAAAGGCGAGGGAGGAGGGGTGTAGGGGGAGACGGAGGAGGAGAAAGAATCGAGCGAAAAAAAAAAGACGGAAGCAGCTCGAGCAGCAGCAGCAGCAGTAGTAGAAGGCTCGCCCCCGCGCGATACATTGTTTCTGCAGTGCCCTCGGCCACCCTTTCGCCCCCCTGCCTAAGACCCGGCTATTCAGCTGCTGCTGGGCCGGTGTCCGTATAGGAGGCCGAAAATAATGGATTCGCGATCAGTATCCTCCTGTTTCGCGCCTATGGACAAAATCGGCCATGAGAGATTTGGATTTGTACGCGACTGACGTGGTTCCCTGGAATTCTGACGTTTTTTTTTGCGATAGATTTAATAAACGTTTTCGAGTCGTATGCGTAACAATTATAGTATCTAGTCTAAATCAATTATTTTTTTGCGAGTAATCTACATGTTGGATATACGAGAAACGAGTCCTTTTTTTTCTATCGACTGTACCATAACGAAGCTTATCTGCATTGTTTTTTTCGCGAATAAAAAAAATCGAGAAGAGTGTAAGGAGAGAAAAGTGCGGCAATCGAGAGGACGAGGAAAAGAGAAGATAAGAAAAACAGCTCGAGGGTTTTATATACATATAAGCAAGCGAGGGCCGCGGGCTGCCCGTACGAGTAGCTGATACTTGTATTCTGGTTGATCCGGAGTACGTCGTAAACTACAATGTACGGCTATCACTTTAGTCAAGGCCTCTCGTTGACTTCTCGTTGCCTTCGCTGCCGCGCTCGACTCTGGTTCTCTCCTGCCCCTGCTACTCTCTTATTCGAATGAAGCTCCTGTTAACCATGTACAACTCTCTGACTGATTCCCAACGATAAGGTTGTTAAGTTATAAACGGGTTTGTCCATTCATTTTTCTTTCCTTCTTTTTGTCTTCGCTTCTTATACTCTCGCGATGCCTATATAGTACAACGCACAGAAGTAGTAGCTCGATGAATTTCTTCGGCGTTTCCTTATTCAATCGTTCGCTCGGTTTTCATTTTCGATTTCTCGGCTTGTGCGTTTTGCAAAATCGATGCATGCAAATGACTTAATCGCGCGAGAGTGGTAACCGAGTGTAGAGGATAAAACGAACGAGCCAAAGAAAGCGGCCTCAAAATCAGTTTTCAACAGCTTGAAATTTTCTCGTATCTCCAGGCGATCGTTTCTTCTTTTTCTTTTCTTTTTTTTTTTTAAAAGAACGTCTACATAACGCACAACACTCATTTTCGCTATTCGACAGAAAAATTTTTCCCCCATTTTATTAAAGACTAGCGTGAGAGATAGAGAGAGAGAGAGAGAGAGAGAGAGAGAGAGAGAGTATAAGATAATTCAGCACGAAAGGCCGAGGATGCCCAAAGGTGTATCGGCTAGACAGCTTCCTTTATGCTTTTCGCGCTTGGAATATATTTAAATTTATTCCAACTCCCAGCATATGTCCGTCGCTCTCTCGTGTAGCACGTCCCTCTGTCTCTGTGTCCGTGAGTCCAGTGATTATCGGGAATTCATAATAAACTCTCGGAAGCTAACAAAGACGTGATTTTGCGACAGCTTAAAGGCGAACTTATTGTAGCCGGGCGGGCGGGCGCGCGCGCGCGCTCGAGCAACAGAATTCGCTCGCTTTTTTTTTTATGCCATGTCCTTTCTAAGATCTCTATTTCATTATGGCGACTAAGGGAGGAAAGACGAGTGCGGTGTGTGTGTGCATATCCAGCGGGCCTAGCCGGTATACAAAAGTAAAATTGCCTATGGCTCGCGTGCAGCTCGAGAAATAAAAGAGAAGCCGCCGAAGGAAGAGAGAGGGCAGGGGGAGCGGGGAGAGAGAGAGACAGTGGCGAGGGGAAAAAAAGTAAAAGTGCGAGGGAAAGAAGGAGAAGGACCGCGCGCGATCGGCCAAGGAGAAGACGAGGGATGATGAAGAAAAGAAAAAGGCAGGACAAGTGAGGAAGAAGGAGGTGGGGTGAGAAAAAGAAGGGGCAGAATTTCTTTTCAGAGCCGATGGCACGGTAATTATAGTGTGTTTGTGCGGCTGCTACAGCGGCGGCGGCCAGAAGCAGCGGGCGCACACACGCTTACACAGTCCATCTCTCTCTCTCTCTTCTCGCGTAATCCCCTGCTGCAGCAGGAGCAGCTTCCTCGCGTTTGCCTTTTGGCTAAAACAGTAGACGCGAGCACCCCCCCCCTCTCCTCCTCGCCACGATGATAATCATTAAGCGTTTTTCGTATTATTTAATTGCTAATATCTTTAAATTGTCTTGTTAAAGTAATCACGCGAATAATTTTTCAGCTGATGTTTATACGCGCGCCGAGACACGCATACATTGCTTCTTCTTCTTCGCTTCTCTCCTTAGCCCTTCTCCTCCTTTGCTAACCCCTACAGCTCACGTGCAGCTTTCAACCTCGGCGAACACTCTCGCACGAGAGAAAGAGAGACAGACCGAAATAAGTAATTATAAAGCTGAATTTTAATCTTGAGATTTGAGAAATTTCAACAGTTTTAACCTCCCCGTTTTTCCTTATTGAATTACAAAGTGACGCAGCCGAGGTCGAGTTAGAACCAGTTATACATTTTGATAAACGCTACGGACGATTATTGAAGCTTGTGCAACTTTTATATATCGGCGAGCCTGGCGATAATTTAAACTCAAATCAACCTGAATCGAATTTGTTAAGACTCACGATATCCAGAGCTCTTTTCGTTACGTCCGCTCTCTCTTTCTCTCTCCGTTAGACGTCGAGATTTATTTTTACTTGACCCTCCGCAATGCGGCCCCGTTTGTTTTTACCTCGAGTTGCAATAATTGCTTTAAGCGATATCCAGGCAATTGTATAATTGGAAACAAGTATAGCGAATCGTCGAAATAAACTTTGAATAATCGCAAAGCCGATTCGTTTTGAAAATTGTCACTTGCATTAGCTCACGGCACGCGTGTCGTGCATCTATACGTACACGATTTTATATTAACGAAGAAGCAAGACCTACTTTCTGCCCAGTGCGACGCGGCTAAATAAACTCTATTATTTAACGCTCGCCAATGAAATATCGATAATAGTAAAAGTTACATTTTTCTTTTTTTTTTTTTTATTATTCAAAAGCAACTCGAATCGAACAGTGTCGCGGAACGTTAAAACCGCGCGTGCTCTCGCCTCCTATGCCGGCCGCAGTCCCAACGAAATTCTTTGCACCTGCGCGCATCGAGACGTCACATTACAATATTATACCGAAACTTGTGTAGCCGTAAATTTTTAAGCTCCCCTCGCTCGCGCGAGCTCCGCCACTAATTGACCACTGCTCCGAATGACAGAGACAGCGCGCGCGGGGACACAATGCCGCGCGCGCCCCCCGAAAATATGTACCAACACACATAAAGAGACTCGGTAAACTAATTTTACGACATTTTTCGCCAAAGGGGGGGGGGAATTCGAAGGCTGTTACTCCCTAATTGTCTGCGCCTCTCGGACCAGCGCAGCCTCGGCCAGAGAAAGAGAGAAGCTTCCTTAAAGCAGCAATTTGCTGCAGCGTCAGAGTTTCAGACGGGGGAAAAAAAAGGCGTACAAAACGAGAAAGTCCAAGGGCTATAATGATGATTTTTCTTCGAACCCTTTTTTTCGCTCCCGTTTTACCGCGCACTTCCTTGCCGTTTTATCTTTTTTGTTTTCAAATAAAACGCAATGCCAGATAACGATGAAATTTTGTTTTTTCGAAGGCAACTTTTAATGATTCTCTTATTCGGTTCATTGAAAATGTTATTTCTTTTGATTTTTCAAAAGTGACTGCAATCAGTGTACGACGAGCACAAAAAGCCAGGAATAATTTTTCCTTTTACATCATATCTTTAGAATTTAAAAAAAAAATATCGTGTATCGTTTATATTTCCATTTGCTCACTTCATTTAATAATTCAAGTGTACAGCTTGTAAATAAATGTCGAAACAAAAATGCCCGGGTATATTTTTAAAATCGTCACTTGTTTTATTCTATTTGCTGGGCTTGCAGAGTAGAAAGAGATGGAGAGAGCAACAGATCTCTCTCTCTCTCTCTCTCGCTACAACTGCCAAGACTCTAGGAATATTCAGCGTCAGTCTAGCAGGCGTTTAACGACGAACGGATGCCGCGCGGAATGGCAAAAACGAGGAATAAAAGCGAGGAGAAGCCAAGAGACGACGACGACGACGACGACGACGTGCGCGCTATCGCGTCTACGTCTTACAGGATATGCTCTCGTGCGCCGTCTGCGCGCGCTCGCGTTCCCGCTTTCCCGGCATATTTGCGCTCATTTATTTACTTCTCATTTCTCCCCTCCACTCGTCCACTGCTCTTGTCTTTTTATTCATTTTTGTTGTTGTCTTTCTACTCCTCCTCCCTTGCAACAGCAAATGAGTACAAGTACAGTGTTTTGCCGAGTAAAACGAAACCAATCCGATCTCTCCGCGTCGATTTTTCAATAGCGACATCTTGCAATCCACCTATCAATTCGCTCCTCCGAGCGCAGCTCACTTTTAATGCCGACTTTCCGTCGCAATAAAAAATTATCGAAATTCAACGAAAGCGCGAATAGAAAAATATAAGGAAAACAAAAAAAGAAAATTTCGCGCGCACAATGAGGATGTTTAAAATTACCATTTCACAGAATCGTCGGACTTTCTGAAGAAATTCATCGGTCAAGGGAGGGAAGGGGGGGGGGAGGGTCCCGCGATGCAAACTAATTTAGTCGCGTCCGAGTGTCAGGCGCGTACACTGGAAGGGAAATTCTCAGCCTCCTATAAGAGCCGGGCAAAAGGTTTCCATTCCGTATACGCGGACTGCTCGTCCGCGCGCAAACGTGACAGTTGACGCTCGAGCGCGTGGCAAGGCTCTCTCTCTACCAGTCCGGATATCGCGGACGCGACGAAATTAGCGCGGCAATGAGATATACGACATACGGCGAAAGAGGGAAGGAGGGAGGGGGGATAGAGCTCTTGGGTGATGCTCTTATAACGAATCCTACAATCGCGCCTCTACGTTTATTCGCGGTAATGCAAAATCCGCGCGCCAATGTCGAGAGAGAGAGAGAGAGGGAACTTTGTGGCATCTGGCGCATATGCCTCTGTACGAGCTATTTGGAGGAAGCTGCTGCTACTACTGATGCCGCCGATGCGGCTGTTACTACTGCTCGCCGCGACATAATTGTTGGTAATTACGAGATTACGAGTATTATTTCGGTGAGAAAAAGTTCGAATCGAGAGAGAGAGAGAGAGAGAGAGAGAGGAAAGGGGGACATAAGAGTCTATATGTAACTCGTTTGGACTATAGGGTTTACTCTA
Source organism: Anagyrus pseudococci (assembly GCA_030522585.1). Classification (NCBI taxonomy): domain Eukaryota; kingdom Metazoa; phylum Arthropoda; class Insecta; order Hymenoptera; family Encyrtidae; genus Anagyrus; species Anagyrus pseudococci. The sequence continues at coordinate 154,906 of JAPYYQ010000754.1, read as the reverse complement.
TTACAAAGCCTCCTCGGCTAAAGCCGATACGTGCATTTTTCTTATAGCCGCGCGGAATATACTTTTTCTTCGTCGTAATATAGATATAAAATTTTTTTGCATCAGCTTCGGATCTCCTGTGGACGTCTGATTATTTTACAGCCGCTATACCGAGCTATTTAATCCGGAAAGCTCCCGAGATATAAAATATATTCTATTAAGCTATTAGCGCAAAGTACTTTGTTCACGCTTGAAAAATAATTTTAATGACGGCCAGTGTGCATCAGTCCTTCCTCTCTTGGCTTTTGCTGCAGCTCGACTGCGCGCAGTGCAAGTTAAAAACACCAAGAGAAAGAGAGAGAGAGAGAGAGAGAGAGAGAGAGAAAGAGCAAACTCGGCGCGGGCTCGGCTGGCCGGCCGCAAGCCGCAGAATATTATAAACAAGCCGATAAGCCCGGAGGTGTTTAAACACGTGTATCACGATAAACCGCATATTTCCTCAACGCATTTGCCGTAACTCGAGAGCTATGCCCGCTCGGACTGTCTTTCTCTCTCTCTCGCTCTTTTTCTTCTTTGTGCGCATAAGCTATTCTCTCTCTCTCTCTCATTCTCTGTTATAGAGAGAGAAAGAAAGAGCAGACTATAAAGGTCGAGCGAGCGAGATAGATAGAGTGAGATCGGCACATTGTATGCGCGGCTGGGCCTGTTTATCGGAAGTCCGCGCTACGAACAGGCTGGAGTTTGTCTTCTCTCGCCGCCTGCGTAAGCGCGCGGCCATTTGAAAATAGCAGCGAGTTAGCCCGGAGCCTCGATCGCGCGAGTTTTCTGTCTTACGGCGCATCCGTGTACGAGCCAGTTTATTTACACACGACCTACCCTCGGGACCAGAACTCTCTCTCTCTCTCTCTCTCTCTCTCCCTCTTCTTCGCGAGGAAATGCAATTTTCCGACTGGAATTTCTGGTGGATAGCCTAGTGTAAGCTTGTCGCTCAGAGACGGAGCTGCGAGGATTGTTTGGTTTTTATGTGGAGTCGGATGGTGCTGGCAGAGGGTGAGAGGTAATGTGTACGGCCTGGATCTATTTCGGACGGCTAAAGTATTTGTCACGCGTGAGTCATATTATTCGGGGAGGGAAGGGTAAGACGTTACAAGGAATTGGTTCATAAGTCTGCCCGCACAGACGCGCGTGCGTGTTCGCGTGTAAAAGTGTGGTGAAAAGAGTTTGGCGCGGTGTGTATATACGTTTACGTTATGTTATTAAATCGGCTTGAAACGTGTCGCCAAGCTTCCGCTCGGGTAAAACGTTATACTATCGGTCTCTCCCTCCCCCTCCAACGAGTATAATTGGTTTCTTGTATTACAAACTTGAGCCGCGCGCAGAAAGGCTTCATTCAAATATACAAAATAACGCGGGCCATAAAAATTGATTTACAAACGAAAGTCATAATACGCTCTCGGCGCGCGATAACGTTGCATAACTTAACGAGAAGAAGAAATAGTAGACGATTAAGGTGGTATACGCATACACAGGCACGAGGCTTGTTCTGATGTATCCGTTCGGCGGGCGATAAATTTAAGACCACGCGCCTTCCTCCTCTTTTTTTTGCTCCCCTCTTGCACAGCGCAAGCTCAATAAGCGAGAGAGCTCTAAGATTTCAAGGAACAAGAGAAAAACGAGTTTGAACAAAAGACCGAAGGAGGGGCAAAAAGAAGCGCGTTAATTTTCAATGTGTCGTCGGGCGATTGGCGAGTCTCTCGCGACCAAAAGGCGAGCGCGTGTCCGCGTCGATTTGCTAAAGGGAACGCGAAAAAAGCGAGCAACTTTGCGTATACGTTACATACGCGCGTATCAAGAGATGCGCGTCTCGCGCGTGTACAGCTCGAACGTCACGATCCGACACAGGCCGAACAAGCAAAAACAAAAAGGAAACGTCAGAGAAACGAAAAAAAAAGAAGAGAGAAGAAATACTTTAAAAAAAAAGCGGCGAACGAGCCCCGAAGAGGTGGACGGGGAAAAAAAGAGAGGGAAAAAACGAGGCGAGAAGGATATCGTTTCAGCGGGTGCAAAAAAGAAACGAGCCGAAGAAAGAGCAGAGCAGAGAGAGAGAGAGGAGGGCGGACGGCGGTGCGCAACCGGCAAGAAGCAATAACCGCGGCGACTTTACGATAAAACTTGGTTTACTGCTCCACACCCCCCCGCTCGCCACTTCCCCGCGCCTCTTTACCCTCTCTTCCTCGGAACTCTCGAGATCCTTCGGTCCCCGTATAGACATATACATATACGCGTGTACGTATGTATACGGGAGCGTTCGTTTCCGCGACTAGCCGCTCTGCTTGCGAGAGATTTTCAAAACTCCCCGGCGTCACGGAGCCTGGCTTCTCTTCTCCCTCCTCCTCCTCCTTGGCGTCGTCCTCGTCGTTCCGGGTTATATCGCTTTTTCTTTCATTATGAGCAGCCGAAGAGTCTTGGGCTCGTAAAAGTCAAAGAGATTCAGAACGACCGCGAAGAGCGAGCGAGAGAGCACAAATCTTCCTCAGCGAGTCTCTGCGAGAGAAAATATGAAATATGCAAATCCATATCGGGCTGCCGCGGCACATAAAACGGCCCCGACTACGCTCTGCATTTCTTCAAATGGAAATTATTAATTAACCGTTTCGCGTTCGCGCATTGCTTATTCTTCGGATGTTCCTCTTTCTTTATTTCTTGTTTCGGGCCTCCGACGCATACGCGTGCTCGTTTCAACGATTTTGTTTCTCGCGACACAGAAAACGCGCTATATACATTCGCTCCGAGCCGATTTTAAAACGGATAAAGACGTTTCTCGCTGACGATCTCGTTAAGCCGTGCTTAAGCAATTAAAGCCATACAACGATACATTGCACGCGGTTGAATGGACACCAAATCGTCGGAGGTAACGAGCGGCGGGTCTATAGGAAAATCCGAGAGGAAAGAACGAGAAATTATAAATTTTCTTCGCGTACATTTACCGATCTCCTGCCCCCCTCCCTTTCTTTCGTTCGCCGCAGCCTCGGAACGTCGCGTCTCTCCAATTCCAAAGCCGACGTGTACTACAAGGTTTTTTGAGCTGCTGAAATACTCTATAATATAAATCGCAATAACAGGCATTTTCCAGACGTCCAGCCATCCTCCCCCGGCTACTGCATACCATCGCCGTACGTGTATGTATAAACACGCGCTGTGGCCGAGGGAAACGAGCGAGCGAGAGAGGCAAGGAAATATTCTGAAAATCGCAATACCGAACTCAATTACACACGGCATATCGCATGCGAAATAATTAGTTTCGCCCTCCTCACTCCGCGCGCGCGCGCTCCACCTCTCTTCCCTGACCCGTTCTTCCTCGAAAGAAGTAGGGGA